>WEIT01029676.1:43602-144011 GCA_013389985.1 Dryoscopus gambensis | reverse complement strand
AGCTTCAAACCTAGGTGGGGTTTCTCAGGTCTTCAACCAGTCCAGTTTTGAATGTCTCCAACACTGGAGATTCCACAATCCCTCTGAGCAACCTGATGCAGTAATTAACTATGTTAGTTCCGTAGGCCAAGCAACACCATAATTCTTTCTAAGCATCTTCAATTCCCATTTTTAGTCTGCAATGATATTTTCCACAAAGGAAAGAAGACCTCATGAACCCATTTGCTGGAGATATAGACTATATACTAAAATTATATAAACATTTTGCCATTTATAAACTATTTTTCCTTATATCTAGGTTCCTTATATGACCATCCATACCCCTGCAATTGTATATTTCTTTAAACCAAAATGTTAGTTTAATACTGGTTTCAGCAAGCAATTTTATGCACACACTTAGAGATATGTGTGTGCATGTATATATGTTTTAAATACATATTTATAGCATACATCGCTGTATGAATTGCCACTAAAGACCATTGTTGTGGATGTTCTCTAAGTACATGTGCCTTTTCTGTTTTCTCTTCTGCCAATAAATACCCTATGCTTAGGCTTATGTGGTGTAGAACCCATTTATTCATGTTCATTAGTGGTCTGACTGTAGTGCATAAAATAGGGCACCTTCATAAATGTTTCTTGGCCTGAGCATCGGGTTCAAATTACACCCTCTGCCAGGAGAAAAAAAGGAAAAAAAAAAGAAGGCAAAATACTTTCATCGCAGAACAGAGACACTTGCAGGTAGATTGTTCATGCTTCATCCCCCAGGGTAGCTAAATGATTGGCAAAGCTATGAAGCTATTTGCCCAAGCCCTTAAAACTGCACTTGAAATATGCCCCTCAAGGTACCTATCCTGGCAAATAGCATCTTCATTATGACCTGATTTTCTTTTTTTTTTTTTTTTTTAATGACACAGGAGTACCAACCACACATGTTTTGGATGAACATGATTGATGCTATGTATCAAAGCCTGGTTTGCTTCTTCATCCCCTATTTTGTAAGTGTTTGGTTTAAGCCATTCTATTTCAAGCATCTGGAGGAGAACTGGCAACTCAGCTTGGGCTGAATTCTATCTTCTTTCTTACAGACTTACTATGATTCGGAGGTAGACATCTTCTCCTGGGGAACTCCCATCACCACAATAGCTCTTTTCACCATCATCCTGCATTTGGCTATTGAAACCAAAACTTGGGTAAGGTACCCACAGCCTACATAGAAACTCACTGGCATATAGATAGTTCTTCTCTTAGTGCCAACTTTCAAAAACATAAGATGATTGCTTTTTTCCCCTCAGCACATTCTATTTCTAGCAAGCATTTTAAACAAGCATGGAGAAGGTTTTAAAATATGATCTGCAAACAGCTTTGTAGTGTTGTATTTATAGTAAGAATTTTTAAATATACAAGGCTCTAAAATTTTTCCTGTGGATGGATTTGACTCCAGAATTTAAGGAGTTTTGATTTAATTAAGTCACAGCAAATTTCTCAGAATATAAAGAATCATTATACTTTTGTTGTTCTTTTTTTGGTTGTTCTAGACTTTTCTTCACTGGACATCTTGCATCTTCAGTATCATTTTATTTTTCTTTGTGGCTCTGGTTTACAATGCTTCCTGCCCAGTCTGCCATCCTCCATCCAATCCCTACTGGACTATGGAAAGGCTGATGGGAGACCCTATGTTCTATTTCACTTGCATTATATCACCAGTTGTTGCATTGCTGCCCAGGTATTGTATCTTCTCTCCTATCTTTTCTTGTTTTTAAAGGCACTTTATGCATGTGATTGGGAGAGCAAGAACATTTTCCACTCCCTCCCTTTTGTTTTGCCTACCAGCCAACTCAGTTTCTTTCAGCAGCTGATTATATCAAGTCAGGTTGTCAAACCTATTCTGTGTTCCTGACCACAGGAACAGACCACAGCTCCTGACCACAGACCACAGGAATGGGATAATTGTAGGCTCTTGGTCAAACCTCCTGGCCATGCAGAGGTTTGCTACCCTGTGAGGTCTTCTGTGATTCCAGAATTCAGTCCATCCTCACATAAAATGCACAGTACAGAAATTCTCACAGTATGTTGTGGACCTACTTGCCTATTTGTAGATGTAGGAGGCTGCTCTGCAGAGTTATCCCCATTGCCTTTGATTCCTCATCAGGAAAGATGAAAGACTGTGTGTAATCACAAGGTGGATCACTGGCTAAAGAGACAGATTTATTACACTGCCTAATTAATCAAAATATTAGCACAGCATTCAGAGCTGTCCATCTGCAAGCTTTCTTGTGTAGAGCGTAAGAACAGCACAGAGAACTGTCTTATTTTCCTGTGTTGTACTTTTGGCTTGGATATTTTCCCTTAATTGAGGGAAAATTGAGTATTTCCTTCTTTCCTTTCTTTTCACATGCACATTCTCCTCTTGCAGATTCCTGTACAGAACCCTTCAGGGAACACTATTCCCAACCCAGCTTCAGCTTGGACGCCAGTTGAGTAAACTATCCCCAGAGACTCGCAGCCGGCTTCTCACCGAGTTGAATGTAAAGGAGACAATATGTCAGACACGGCTCTTTGCAGACAGCTTCTCACCGAGCCTTGGCTCAAATGCCAGTGGGTGTTATAAAGCTAATGACCAAAGCACTCCTATGCCAGCATCTCCTCAAACAAGGGAGTCACTTTTCCAAGAGCACACAAAGGCAGAACATAAAAGAGATCAGACTGTGGCTGCCTCTCCCCAGGGTGCTGTGTTGTATGAGGAAAACCAGCTCCCCTCATCAGCAAGTAGTCTGGGAAGGTCGGTAGGATTTCATGAAGTCCAATGTGGCCCTTCAGAGATGGAGTCATTGCCTGTGGGAACAGCATTCCCGTGGAGCTCAGCAGTCGACCAACCAGACTTCAGTTTGTTGAAGTGGATCACATCAACTCCACTGTTCAGTCACATTGGGACTGTTTTACAGGTGTCACCAAGCAGTTTACAAAATGAAACACAGGACAGTATGTGCGTGCTTGGCTCTTCTTTGTGTGTGGACTTCAAAGGGTTAAAAGAAGAGAGCTCAAATAACTTGCAGGACAAAATGAAAGGAACCCCAACTGATCATTGTAAAAATGACAATTCTGAGACCACCTTTTTATGACGTGGGCCATAAATATATTTATATATTTTCTATTTGCACACATTTATAGTGAGATTACTCTATTTGTTTCCAAAGGTGAAACAGAAAATCAAAGGTACAGAATGATTATTTAAGAATGTTTAAATACAGTTTATTGAAGTAAGAGCTTTAAATATAAAAAGAAACACTTGAAAGTTCCATTTATATTGTTTTATTTTTTCATCTCATTTTGTAAGAAAATGCCTTCTCTTTATTTTTCAGATGCTTCTCTTTTATTCTGACACATACTGTAAAAGCAAAGGATCTATCTACCATATTTGAAAGGATTAGATTCAGCAACAATTATTGATATCATTATAGGCCATTCAGTAATCAAGGAGGAAAAACTATGATAATAAAGAGTCACTGTATTCCATCCATCATCTGCTTGCCCCAGGGTGTTTTGTCACTGAGGCAAAGCTATGGAATTATTATACACCTCTCTGTAAATGTTAACAGTATCTTACCACCACATTAATAATACTGATATTTTATAAATGACACCATGTTCTGATATTGCAGCCATAGCATTTGATGTGTCATGATAAAACAATAAATAAATGACCATCCATATTACAAAGTGGCTTCCCAGTCTGGCATTAATTGTAACTCAGCCCTTCCCCTGGAGTAGCTGGTGTTTGGCTGGGCGTGGCCTTACACCATGCTGTACAAAAAGCTTGCTGCTTGTTTGTAAGGAAGGATTTGGTGGCAAAGAACTGGTGCCTCATGTCTGCAGTAGTTTGGGCTGGGAAGCCTGTGATCTTCGATGCTGGGACTCTGACACAGCCGCTGTTACTGAGGCGGTCTGTTCTGCTTGCTAGTGGGGTGAAGGACTGGCAGAGTGGAGTTTTCTGAGACATGTTTGCTGTTGTTTCAGCCAGATTAAATCGAGTCCTTGGGGATGGTGAAGCGAAATGACCAGCTGTGAGGGTAAATGCTGAGCAGAGGTATTTGAGCCTGATGTAAAGCAGGCTGTCTCCAGTCCCAAAAGCAGGAAGCTGCACTGCTTTCTGAGGTTATGCCTGAGCTGACCTCACGTGGTTGTAAATCCCAGACTGCCACTGGTACTGCCCTGTGCGAGCCTGATGGATCCCAGAGGCTTTAGCCTTGGAACGCTGCTTGGTTCTTTTGCACTTGGTCACCATGACTGCACATGCACTATCTGCTGCACTTCTTTTCCTCTTTGCAGGTTTTCAGATGGCTTTTGCATTGCTTGCCATCAGTTGGGTAAGGCCACAACTTGTTCGTGCCATGCTCTGTGCCTGGCAACCTGCCTCCCACGTGGATTGCCTCAGCATGGTAAGACACAGTGCCTACCATCTGTCACTTGCTAATCCACTCAGGATTTTTTTATTTCAAAGATTTATATACACTGGCCTCTTTCCTAAAGGCTGAATTGATAATATGATACTGTAAAATGCCAATGAAAGGAAGAGATGAAAGCAGTGTAAATAAGAACAGTCAGCCTGTAAATATGTTACCCTCATGAGACATGACACATCCTCATGTAACTAAACTGCATTTTGGGATTAGAATTAGCTAGGGACAGGGAAAAGGCAGTAAGGGACTCACTATTGCAGTCTCCTGTGAACAGCTTTTAGCATATGATTGATTTGAAAAAAATTAACCTGAAGCAGAACTTCTTCCTTTTACCCTTGAGTTAAAGAGGAACATTGATTTATATGTGTACGTTTCACTGGAAGAAAGCATACCTATTGACTCATTTGTTACTGGCTGAAAACACATTGGCATTTCTCTGCTATATTAATTGTGATAGAAATGGGGCAGTTAAAGTGGCCACTTGTTTCCACAAAGGCAGGAGGGCATCTGCCCTGTCAGTGCCAACACGAGCCAGGAGTGTGGGTCTTGAAGCAGGGCAGATGTTGTGCCCTCAGAGCACTCTCCATTCACTGGAAAGGGAGCCTGCAGAACTCAATTCAGCTGTAGAAACCTCCTTTGTACAGGTGTCTAGCTGGGGGAGACACCTCTGTGTTCAGATATCTCTGCTTGCTCTACCAGCCTTCTCAGTCTTGATAGTAACTGTTGGGATGACTTTGCAGGTAATTTTTTTTGCAAGGTTAGCTGGCTGTATTTAACACATCCTGTGCAGAGATTGCCATTGTAAATAACTCATCTGTGTGGAGATACAGTGTCTTTTAATGTCAGAGGAGAAATTGAATGACACTTTGAAATGTGTAAATGTTGCCATCTGGTTAGAAACCTTCATCTGCTTGTAAAACAGGATCTTACAGAAGGACACATGTCAGATACCAGGTGGGCAGAGTTCATAGGTTTGCAGGATGTTAAATTCGGTCTAAGAGTGTCACGGGGTCATAGCAGGATCTTGCCAGGGATGTCACACGTGTGCCCTCTCTCAGTTACTACAGCAGCCCTGAGAACCAGGTGAAGATCTCCTGAACTTACTGTGTAAGTTATAAGTTCTATATTGAACCTATCCTGAACTTATCTCTGCATCTTTTCACAGTGGAATTGGTGTCCCACAGGCCTTCATGGGGTTTTCTGGCAGCAGAAAGGGCTGGAGCATCACTGCAGTTTGGCTCAGAGCTGTACTTCATGATACTCTTTTCAAAAAGAACCTAAATTCCTCTCTGGCCATGCCTTTGCAGTACAAGATTCGGTTTAGTTGTTGTGCTTTCAGTGTTTTGAAGATTATTTCTGTAGGTAAGGGATAGAAGCGTTCCTTTGGGACTGAGAGGTGCTCATGCACTGCCAGATAGATGTGTTAAGTTGCCACTGTGAGTGTGAATTGTACATCTGCATCATATATTAAGGGAAACTGTAGATCTCAATCCTCAGCTGCTGTAACCATCATAGCATCTTCAATACCTGCAAGCTGACTTACGCCAGCTGGGAATCAGGCCTCCACAACTGCTCTATTTTTTGCAAAATTAAAAAAAAAAATCCTTAGAGATATATTTTGAAATACCTAAGGTGTAAATTAATCCCTTTGTACTAAAAGATAAAATATCTTTATTATGGCAGCAATCCTTCAAAAATGTATTAATTTAATCTTAAATTAACCAAATAATCCTGCTGACCTTAATGTAGCATTGGCCTCAGCAGGGTTGCTGCTGTGCCTACAGATAGGTAGGGAGATGTGCCACATTGAGGCCAACATATGCCAAACCTGCACAGCCAGTTACCTGAAGGCAAGAACCAGGTCACTTGGATGTCAGCAAGCAAGTTGTCTCCATTTTCTTTTGGGAGATACATTGTAAAATAATATAAATAAAACATAATTTAAACCACAGTTTGGAGGGGAAAAAAAGACCAAACATTTCACATTTGGAATGAAAATATTAAGCAAACTAATTATTTACATTTTAAATCAGTTCTCTCTTCAGCTGCCAGAAGACAAACACATCAAAGCATGTTACTTGCTGGGCTTTAGGGCTTGTCAACATTTTGAAGCTGCTATTAATATTCGAAACATTTTAGCTAAATAAATACTAATTGCTTTTGAAAGTGTATACATTGATTTTAATAAAATAGAATAAACTTGTAAAGTTGTTCCTGTTGGTGCAGTTGAGCGGTTGTTGTATCGGGCAAAACAAAGCTTTGAATTCATGAGGCTAATCCACAAAAAGCATGCAACTTTTATTAAAAGATTCCACAAGGCAATTAAAACAATACCCATGTTTGGTATTTTACCAACAACAGCCCCCTGTATGCTGTTTGAAATATTTGCACTGAATTCTGCAAGCACTTCTGTGTCTGCTTGACGTTGCTGGCTGAAGTACTGCGGATGAAATTAATGACTGGGAAGAAGAGAGTTGTGAATTAAGCATCACAGTGTTCCATACTTCTTAGTCTTATTTATGGGAACCAACTCCTCAGTGATTTATGAATTTGAAAAATTCCTTCTGGGTGTATAAAGATCTTTTAGAAACAGCCAGAAGTCTTCTATCAGGTTAGCTCTCTAATCTCAGAAACTGTATCTCACACATATGCCAGGGCACTAGAACTGGGCATATAAATATCAGAACAGAAACAAAACAACATTCCAGTATTTTTTCCAGGCTTTTCCAGCTACACATCACTGCTGTGTGTGCTGTGTGTCATGAATCTGCTTGCCACCCTCCTGCACTGGTTGTGGAACCACAGCTTTACCCCCTGATTAAAATTTCCACAGACCTTTTCAGATTATTCAGACTGCTCTTGCTTCTGTTGCATGACTTCCTCAACTGCCTTGCACTGAACTTTGTCTTACCATTTATTCACACCCAGTTCGCTGCTCAGGGCAGCAGTCTGTGCTTGCTCCCAGTACATCTCCTGAAGGCTCTACCCTCTTAATCAAGTACTGCTTTGCTGTGCCTTGAGCCACCTTTCTAGTGTCATGCTTACCTTTTGCTCCACCCCAGGCTTATACTTCCTAAACATTACTGACTGCCTGATCCACACACACAAGGTATGGAGGATTTGAGGAGGTTTACTTGTTAAAGTTGCTATATAAAAGGGTTTTGCATGAATACTGGTTTCAGTAAATGGAGATGTTCAGCTTAAATTAAACTGTCAGAACTGCGTGTGCTTGAATCATCTGGAAGTGACAATTCATAAAACATAAACATAATTCTGCATCAAAACTTGAAATAAATAAATATATTTTTTAAAGTCTCATGTTTTTGCAGCAGTTGGTTCTTGATCCAGACTGATCTATGCCTCGGGCATTTTTCAGTCCAGCCTTAAATGTAGCCGTGTGCTTTTGTAGTGGAGCACACATGGCAGTTCCGAAAACAATGCTGATAAAGCCATGCACTGTGATGGCTCAGTAGCAGCTGTGTGTCAAAGGCACTGCAGAAACCATGAGAGGCAGGGTCATGCAGGTGTAGCAAAGTGGGTAAGGAAAGGCACTGCTGGATGCTATTCAGAAGTCTCACAGTGGAGAGACTGGTGGACAGATAAGGGGATCTTCAGAACTTCCCAAATGCCTTTTCTTGCCTTAGCAAAGGTTCTGCGCATCTTCCTCTCTGCCTGCTGGTGGAGTCGATTCCATCAAGTTTAAATTTCACTGGAGCTGCACCAAAAGTGAATTTGGTTTGTTACTTGCAGCTGAGAATGGATAATGGAGTTGGAACTGAACTAATGCTGACTCAGATGGAGGCAGGTTGGCACTTGCTTTGCAAACAGGAATATGCTGGCTGTGCCCTGGTCAGGAGCTCTCTCAAGCCAGGGACCAGGGCAGGTCCCACTACTGGTCCCACAGTTCCTCTCTATGTTGAAAACCAGGGCAGGAGCCATAGCAAAGGGACCCTGGTGCCCTCCCAGGGCAAGCAGCCCTCCGATGCTCACTAGGCTGGGACCACAAATCTGCCTGCAGTGTCCTGGTAGTGACCAGGAAGGGAAGCAACAGATAACATGGCAGAGAAACTTCCTGCTCCACGAGGAATCCCCTGTGCTGTTGCATAAATGCCTCCGTGTTCCTCTCCTGTGCTCTCCAGTATGAATCCTGGCCATCAGAAAGCCCCTGGGATGGTTGCACTTCCTGCAATGGAAGATGCTATGGGGAGTCCTCTGCTGCCTCCTGAAAAAGCCCCTGAAGCACCTGCACTGAGGCCACTGCCCCAGGGATGACAGGCACCTTTGCCAGTAGCAACAGCTCCACTGGTCACCCCATGTGCCTCTCACTGAGTATTCTTTCTGCTGAAGGAGACTCTGTGTGATCATGGCCCATGTATCTTCAGCTGAAAAACTCAACAGCAGAATGTTTTACTCCGGCTTAAGAAGTTCAACAGGGAAAGATTTACATATGACTCTGGGTCTGGACACCCACATCTAGACAAGGGTTTTCCAGCTGTCCTGGGCTGTGAAACCCTGTAGTGTCTCACACACTCAGAGGGATCATGGTGCTTTGTGTGCTTTAAAATTTCTTGTGGTGTCCCAGGGGGCTGGTCACCCCTAAATCTCAAAATCTAGAATTAGAAGCCACTGTTGAAAATGGCAACAAGTGCTGTGAGGACTATGCTTTACTTATATGGAAGAAGAGCAGTTAAAAGAAAATACTAACTTTTAGGGAAGGTTTTTCTATATAGCTGCATGAAGAATTATCTCTATTTTGAGCAGCAGCTTCCATGTGGCTTTGAGTACAGCTGTTTGCTCTGTGCAGTAATGTCTCCCCTGATACATGAACTGCAGCACTACATAAATCCTTCCAAGATGAGGTTTAGCATATCCTCGCCAGGGCAGGCAAAGACAGCCAGGTCCTGCAGCCAGCTCTGCTGCTGGAAGGACTTTAGTTGGGTCAGCTCTAAAAGTCCTGTTTCATCAGCTCATCTTGCATAGTGCCTGTCTGTGATGTAGCCCTGTGCAAGGTATGACTAAACAAGAACCTTTTGAAAAGCAGGTTATAGACATCAGCATTTAGCTTGCTCATGGCTGTTGCTGCAGCATGGAAATACACAATGCATGGGAATAGTCTGTTAGTGAACACAAAATGCTTGAAAGAGCCTTCTGAGAGACTAGGAAAAGTGTCAGTGAAGAGCTGGCCAAGGCAAATAAAAGCTGCTCAAACTGGGTGGAATGCCCATTCCCTCTGCAGGGAGATGTGCTGGGATTTTAACTCCTCGTCATTACCTGGGCAGTTCCCCTAGTCAGGACAGGGTGCAGGTTTCCAGAGGCAGCATTGACTCAGAGCTGGACCAAGGGGCCTCTCACTTTGGCCCCACAACCCTTAAACACAGCACTACTGTAGCTAAAGTTAGCATTTCCTGGCCCAAAATTCCCAGTGGTATATTGCTTGTGTTTGTTCATCACATTTTCCAAAAGCTGCAGGTTTTAAAGTCTCCAGTTTATTCCTGGACCACCCATTTTACGTGCATGAAGGCACCGAATTGTCCCTGGGGCCAGACTTGCTTGGATGCAGTTCCCACCTTTTCATTCTTCCTCACTTTCCCTCCCAAAACGCAACGCCCACAAAAATCTACTTGGACTTTCAGAAACCCAAACCACGACAGAGATATTGCTCGCCATTCACACACCTAGAAACAAAGCAGGAATGTCCTAATGGAAACAGCAGAGATGCCTCTTGTTTAAGTAGCATCTTGACTGACACGTCCTTCACACTCCCCCCAACTGCCCACTGAAGGGCCTGACACTGCTTCTTGTCCTGTTCTTTATGTGCAAATGCTCCAAAACTTGAGAGCAAGAAGGGGTGTATTGAGCTTTTCACTTTAAAAACCTGAAAATGCAAACCTCTTTCTTTTTTTTTAAATCAAATTGCTGATGAAAATGTGGGGGGTATATTTACTAAAAACCCAAATTACCAACAAACTCTCAATCAACCGTGTGTACTGTTAGAGCTGCATGAACCATTTTTAGCCCGAGTGGGCTGGGTGTTTGCAGTTTGTAAGATCCCTGTCATTTTGCAGACACAATTAACTACATAGCTGGATTGTTTTGCTTAACACTCAAGAACTCAATAAAACCATTATAGCTAAAAGCTCCTTGTAACATGATGGAAATAGAAAGTTTGAGTTGGCATCATCTGGAAACTGAGGGCAAGTGATGACATCATGGGAGGCATTGCAGGCAAAGACTCCTCTCCTCTGGGGGCCCACGGAAATTATCAGTCAGTGTAGGTACCACGACCTGCAGTTCATCTGAAATTTTCTGAGTTTTGAAGATTAAGAGTGAATTAATTCATTTGTATCCAAATGGTGGTGTCTGCGACCATCAAAATCAGGTGGCAGCATTTCCTGCCCATTGAGTGTTGCTTTCAGCAAGGCCCACAGTGCAAGGAAGCCAGGCTCTTGGATTATTCAGTGCTAAAGAGAGAAAGAAAGATGTCAGCTTTTCCAAAAATACCCCATGTGGTTTTATTGCATTCAGTTGGCTGCTGTTGTAGCCCACCAGCAACCGCCCCCTTGCCAGATGGCTCCTGCTCATCCAGGACTGAAGGCAAGTGGTGACTCCTGTCATGAGGTTTTGGGGACACATCAAATGCTGAGAGGTTTCAGTGGATACCTCTGCCCCTACCTGCCCCCAGGAAGGGGTCACAGTGGGAGTGGGGGACCGTCCCAGCCCTCTCCCAGCCCTGGGCAAATCTGCACCTTCTCCACTGCATGGAGCACCTTCTGGCCCCGCACATTCCCCTCCAGAGGTGGCAGCACAAGCAGAGGAAAGTCGTGTCCAAAAACACTTCCAAACAAGCACCCATGGACCATTCTCCTCCCCCAAGCTCCCTGTTCTCATCCTAGTCTGATATAAACATTCACTGGGATCTTGCTTCGGCCAATTTAGCTTCTCCGAGTAGCATTACCACAATTTCATCCCATGTACTGCAGCCAGAGTTTGTTCTTTGTCCCAGGGGCCCTCTAGAAAAATAAAATACAAAATATCTCATTTTTGTGAGAGGAAGGGCAGCTGACAAGGGACAGCTCTAGGACATGAGTCCTAAGTCTGTGTGCACCAGGAGGTGCTTTACCACGGAAATAATTTTACAGGCATAGGTGCACCACCAGTGTTTTCCATTCTGTGGAATGTGCAGAGAAAACCTGCTTAAAAAATTAATAGGATTCATCCCATCTCTTTCTCTTCTCCAGTGCTGCTCTGAGTGTGGAATTTCTCCTGCCTGGCAGCCCTGTGCCAGGGACAGCTATTCAGCTCACCATCCTTGTCCATCCTCAAGGATGGGTCCATAGCTGGCACCTCTGGCACAGTCCAGAGGTCACTGTCTCTGGTTGGGCCAGGCCAGGGGTAGCTCTGTGCTCAGGAGCTGTCAGAGACCACCACTGTGTTTTGAAGAGGAGAACACTTTTGTTTTTCAAACAAAGCAGAAGGAAACATGCAGACTTCTTTACGTTTTAGTAATAGACTTTTGAACACTACTTAGAGGTAATTCAGTGTTGTCTGAAGACAGAAGCAATTTACATTTTCTGGTGTTTGTTTGGAGCAGGAAAAAAAAAAAAACAAGAAATATGTGACTGTATTACCACACTGTGGGCTTTTTTTTTTAATCACCTGATTGAAGTCCAAAAAGCCTTTCTATCCTTCTATTCCCACCCCTGGCTTTCATTTCCAGCCACTTGTTATCTACAAACAGAAAGTGCTTCTGCATAGAGAGAGGGAAAAAAAGTTAATGAACCGCCCCCCCCCCTCCCCCGTATATTTATTTGAAAGCAATGTGGAGATTTTAAACCTGTAACTAGGTGCCTTGAGACAAAGGGTCTCCAAGCAGGAAAACCACATTTTGCTCCCTACAAAGTCAAAAAAAGAAAATGTTAACTAAAATCTCTAATATTTTCAATTATATGTGCTTCAGATTTAAGTGAGGCTTATCCTTAAGAAACCTGTTTGAGACAGGTTTTTGAAGACTATTTAAAAGGTCGGGATATTTTTACACCACTGTTAATTTGGAAAAATGTCTTACTACGTTGAAAATTGAGCTTCCCAAAATAGGGCACACACACTGCTAGCTAACCCTATATCTAATTACTACTTTTGACCCATCCTCCCCTCCCCCCATTTTTTAAGGGTGTGGATTTCTGAGAGAGCTGTCCGCAGCCCAAAGGCCCCGAGGGTCCCTGGGCTCTGTACGGGGCACACCCAGGAGCTGGGTGGTGCCTGGGCACAGCGAGTGCTCGTCTGTGTCAGGCTGTGACAAAGCTCCAAAACAAACCACCACACAAAGGCAGACTTGTCTGCTGCCTCACGCCAGTCACTAAGAGTTTCCCATGCAGGGCTGCTCTGTTCTAAAGCTTTTCCTTGGCAGCCCAGGGCAAGCAGACGGGCTTTAGACCCAATAAAGAAATAACATGCAAACCAGCAGAGAAAAAGTCATAGTGGGGAGAATTAATTTTTCTTCCAGTATTAAAAAAGAAAAAAGATGCCATAGTGCTGCTGAGCTTTAGTAAGATGTTTTCTTTCTTTTCATCTCCTTGATAAACATGTGGCTCCATAAATCTTGGCACTCAGCATTCCTCTCTCTGGTGCTTTGTAACCAAAGTGGAGACGTGTTTATACACCGGCCGAGGAGTGAGCCATCTCCCTGCCCTAAATTACCCCAGTACATTACTCAGTCAAAGGCCACAACTGAGTAAACCATGTCACTCACATTTGGCTGCCATCTCTGTATGAGCCAGGGAGGGCTGGTTGGGAAGGCAGCTCCTTTCCCCGGCACCAGCACAGCCAGAAAGAGTAAATGAATTCTGCTCCAGTGACAGGGCAGAGGGCTGTAGGCAGACGTGGTGGGATTCAGCAGGATGCTACAGGATGCTGTGGAGTGCCACGGGATGCAGCAGAACCTGGTGCAGTACAAGATGTGCTTGTGCCACAGATGCTGCCATGGGCTCTCCAGGCTACTGGCAGGGACAGGATGTCACCCCTGCAGAGGCTGCTGCCATCATCTCTGCGTAAATTCCTGATGTGTAAATAAAAGCCCAGTGCACGTGCAGAGGAGCTGGGCACACACAGCTGTTTGAGCCTGCTCAGGGTACAGATGTCAGATTTACTCCCTAATTCAGAAACCTGAGGGCTTTGCAGGCAGGCCTCCGAGATGAATGCGTTCATGTCCGAGGCATATTTCTCATCTCACTGAAAAGGGCAGCGCAACTTGACATCTCATTTTGGCACCCAGCATGGCTCTGTCTTGTATTTGCAAGCCAGAGCAAATTGCCTCAAGGCCCGTGTAAGAATTATAGACTGAACTGATCATCTATCAGACCACCACGATGGAGGCTCCCTGCTTGTTTCTGACACTGGGCTGGGAGGAAAACTGACTGATGACTCCCACTCAAACCGTGAAATGAAACCCAGCAGGTACAGAGCTGCTGTCCTGACTCTCACGCCACCTCCCATCTCACAGCCAAAAAGTCCCAACCACCTCTGGAGACAGAAATTCTCCTTTAGGAAGCACCCAACAGCAACCCCTTCTTATTTATTCCACATGTGCTTGCTCCAAGAAGGTAACAAGCTGGATATCAAATCCATTGGTTGTCAGCTTGGGATGTGGCACAATTAAAAAAAGAAACAAAGGCTGAACTAGACACACAGACTGACACTACCCTGAAAGTGAAGTTTTTATGCTCAGCATCCAGCCTCTGCATCTGTGGAGACACACACACTCCCTCGTTTTGTAGCCCTATTCACAATCATCCATCTCTTTCTACCAGCCTGAGAAGGCACATTGATTAAACAATGAAGCTATGGTTAGCTGGGGAAAGCTTGACTCTTTTTTCCTATTACTCCACAGGCTACCTAAACTTGGGGACACGTCACAATTTTTTTCCACAACTCATAAAAATTTGTATGATTTTTTATTATTAAACTACCAGCATTTTAATTTGTTTTCCCTCAAATTAATTGATTAATTTGGGCTTGTCTGGGAACAAGTCAGGTTTCTTTTTTATTTTATATTGGGTTTTGCATGGTAAGGTTTTGTCAATGGGGGACTACAGGGGTGGCTTCTGTGAGAAGGTGCCGGGCCCTGTATCCAGTGGAGTCAGTGCCACCCAGGTCCAGTAAAGACCTGCTGCGTCCAAGGCCAAGCCCATTGGTGACAGTGGTAGAGCCTCTGAGATAACAGATTTAAAAATGGACAAAAACCCCTGCGCAACAGCAGCTGAAACAGAGGAGTGAGAATGTGTGAGAGCAACAACCCTGCAGAAACTGAGGTCAGTGAAGCAGGGCAGGGAGGAGGTACTCCAGGCGCTGGAGCAGAGATTCCCCTGCAGCCCGTGACAAAGATCATGGTGAGGCAGCTGTGCCCCTGCAACCCATGGAGGACCTCATGCTGGAGCAGGATACCCAAGGGAGGTTGTGATCCTGTGGGAAGCCCACACTGGAGCAGGCCCCTGGCAGGACCTGTGGCTTGGGCCCCCCACTGGGTCACAGGTCCTGCCAGGAAACCTGCTCCAGTGTGGGACCCACTCTGGAGTAACCTGTTCCTGAAGGACTGCACCCCATGGAAGGGACCCACACTGAAGCAGTTTATGTAGGAAGGACTTGTTCATGGAAGACTGAAGTTGAGCCTAGGAAGAAGAAAACGGTGAGGGGAAGGTGTTTTAAAATTTGGGTTTGTTCCTCATTACCCTACTCTTATTTGACTGATAATAAATTATAATAAATTAAACTAATTTCCTCAAGCTGAGTCTGTTTTGCTTGTGATGGTAACTGGTGAGTGATTTCTCCCTGCTCTTATCCTGACCCATGAGCTTTTTTTTGTTTTTCTCCCCCATGTCCAGATGAGGAGGAGAGTGATAGAGCAGCTTTGGTGGGTACCTGGTGTCCAGTCAGGATCAGCCCACCACATATTTATTCATCTACTCAGTAAAATGCCATCAGGTTTTTAAAGTGCTTTTTTCCCTAAGAAATATCAAAAAAGCAAATAAAATCAAGTACTTTTTCTTTACTTTGATCACTGTAAGCTGTATTGATTTAGGAAGGTGCCAGCTGATTTCTGTGCATTTTAAAAATTATTTTCTGACTGAGGTACTTCTAGAGTTACTGGCCACAACACACCCCTGAGGTAGGTAGATCGAGAACCCAGAAAGTGGCAGTACATGACTACAAAGCATCCCACCCCGAATACTGCTTCTAAGCCTGGCCACTCCCTTGTTTTTCCACTTTTTTTTGGGGGGGGGCCTGTATTCATACTCGGTTATTGAAGGAAAACTTCTGCCTTAGGAGTGAATCCTTCCTCATGCTCTAAAAAAATGAGGGCCCTGTTTTATTCCCTCCTCTTATGGTAGGAAGATTTAGCCCAAGCCTTGCTCCACAAGAAAATTCACATCCGTCTGGGCAGCTCTCTGCATATACTGAAATCTAGGATCATTTTTGCATTCCCTCACTGGAGCTGCCATTACTCTTATGAACCTGTCATCCTCATTGGCGACGTCACTGCCAGGGATACCCTGGCAGCATGAAAAAGGCCAGCATGGCCTGATTCAGAGTAGATTAAAGAGGGATTTTTCTATCAGAAATTTTGACAAGAAGGGTTTTTCAAAGTATAGTCACTTGTGGCAGCCAGATCATCTGACAAAAGATAAAGGATTTAGGAGGCTTGAGCTGAAGCACTGCCCCTCCTGATGTCTGGGTTTGTCCTATTTCCTTTAGCCACTGAAAAGGATCCTCTGTGCCAATAAAAATCCCTTAATCAGCTGGTGTGCCTACTTGAAGCTCTGAAAATGCTGCCTTGGGTATTTAGATCACAACTAAATCATGCAGTTGGGGAAATGTGCAGGAAACAGTATATTTTTCTTCCTTTTTTTTTTTTTTTTTTTTTTTTTAAGGTATGGCTGTGACAGTACAGCCAGGAATTCTGCTTGCTAGGAGGGTGATACGTGCTTGGTCCAGGGCTGTGGGAGTGAGGCTAAGTGTTTGTCCCCTGCAAAGCTACCATGGGCCATAACATCTGAGGATCTTCACAGCTTTGGAGAAAACTCACCAAAGGATCTCTTTCCTGGGGAGTGATCAGGGTCTGAGCCCACCCTGGGCAGATGCAGAATGAAGGGTGCCAAGACTCCCACATCCAGACTGAAAAGTCTCTTTCCTTTCTTCCCCTTCTCCTGGACATGAAATGCCTCAAAAAAAAAAAAATTCTACACCATCTGAGTGTCATACTGTGTTACTTTTCTTCCATATAAGTAGCAGCCTTACATGGGGCTGCTGAAAGGGGAGGGGATGCACCAGGCTGTTGAGCACAAAAGCATGACCTGCATTAGGAAACCTGGGAGGGTGTCTGCTCCCCACCTGAGGGGAAGTCCTGCAGTGACCAGCAGGAACTACTTGTCTTGGATGAAGCTATGGTCAGTGGTGAGAAACCTGCTGGATCTCTGGGCTTCACCCAGGTTGCTCCTGCCCTGATGATTTGGATTGTGACTTGGCAAAGAGTCAGCTGCTGAGGAGACCAACAATGGCATAGGAATTTTTCTGTATAATACTTGCCCAGAAGCTGCATTGTCTTTTCCCTTTTCACCTTCCCTCAACTCCATGGCCTTCCAGTCTCTCCTTGGGAAAATATCTCTGACAGGGCTTTAATGTATTTTCTTTCCTGGGAATAACTTTCTTCTTCCTGGCAAAAGGGGGGAAAATAGAGCTGCCCTTCCTGAAAGTGAGATATTTTTAAGCCCCAAAACACCACCCTGAGGATGTTTCAGCAGCTACGTCTGAACACAGGGCTAAGGGTGCTCCCCAGAACGCTCTGAGAATGTAACTATTTCAGTTCAGTCCATGAGAGAAGAGCAGGATGAGGACAGAAGATGAATGCCAGGCAGAAATCCTGCAGCTTAATGAAGAAACAAAACTCTGCTTTCTGCGGAGCAGCACATCACTGCTCCCAAAATGAACCTCTCTTCCTGGCAGGAGTTGTCCTGGGTTTCTCTTCATGAAATGGTACAGACAGGGCCTATAGAGCCATTTATTTTTGAGGTTAGCTACAGAAACCATCCTGCACTTCTTTTTTGTCCTAAAAAAGCAGATTTTTTCCAAGTTTCACCAGTTTCTGGTTGAAGTTTTGGGCTGAGCCCATCACTCAGATGTAAGGAGGCAGAGCTGAACCTGTACTGCTGCTGTCTCTGGTGCCACAGAGCAGTTGCCCAGTGAGGTGGCTGCCATGCCCTGAAATGGCTGGAGTGCCTGTGGAATGCCAAACCACACAGCCCCGGTGTTGTTTACCTTAACTGGCAGCACACTCTACCCTCCTGCATACAGAGCTAGGTAGAGATTGGCTCCACACCTTCAGGTTTCGTTCCTGCTCGTCCAAAGTGCATCCATCCTGTGCCGTATTTCCCGGAGCAGAAATACGATGTCCCTTGCTTTTGCTTCTCAACCCTCCTCAAAAAGCTGCTTAGGGGAGGACAGCAGAAAACCTCTGTATTCCCTTTTTTCCCTTTTTTCCCCTCTAGCATTAAATAGAACACAAACAAGAAAACAGATTAAATAACATGCCTTTCAGGGCATATGTTGCATAATACTATAGAGAGTACAAGCTTTTAAAGCAAATCTCTCCACTAAAATTAAAACAAACTGCTCTAAATAGCATTTCCTAGGCTCAGCGGGGGCAGGGGGATGCCAATTTCCATGCTACTCCTCTTCAGCTTGTTAGCAGGCATTGCAAAACATATGCACTTCCCTTTAAAAAATGCAGTTAGGCAGTTATTATCCATCCTTCAAATTATTTGACAACCTGTGCACTTGCATCACCATGGCAAGGATATTCTGCACCCTCTTGCGTGCAGGTGTTAGGAAAACAAATAAATCAGAGTTTTATCTTTTTTTTTTGTCGTTGTCCCAGCTCTCGCAGCCTGGCCCTCAGCCCTTGGTACAGATGGGGAGGCTGCTCCAGAAGCTGCACGTCTGTGGTGCATGTAGTTACTTGTCAGTGGGGCTTGTTTTCATCCCTGCAGGGGCAATAATATAAAAAGCTGCATCAAGACTGAGATGAGATAAGAAACTGCAGAGGGCCTCGAGTCTTAGGGAGGCAGATGGGACATTAACAGTTGGAAATGACATGGGGTTTTTCCAATATCCACATGTTCCAACTAGATTTTTGCAAATCATGCACATCTTTCAGAAGAACCCTTCCAACAAAAAAAAAAAAAGAAGGGCCTTAAAAGTTTACAGTGTTAAAGCATTAGACATTTCCATTTTTTAATTTTTGAAAAGTTGATGGTAGCAGAAATCCAAGCATCCCAAAGAGAAAAGAAAATCATAATTAATGAATGTTATTTTCAAAAAACAACCTGCTTTTAGGGCTCAATAACATCTTTATAACCCTGTGTCTTGCAACTCAGCAGGACCTGGAGCAAATACTATGCCTGACTTCCATTGCCTTATATCCCCTGGCCAGAAAACACCAAAGAAGAGCTGAAGAACTTTCAGAGGTAGTCCAGTATCTCTGTCAGCATCAGCATTTCTCTAACCTCTCCCCCAGTTAGAGAGCAAACAAAGCCCAATGTGAAATCCTAGACAGAGTAATTTTCATTTCAGTCATCTTCCAGTAGAGACCCTGTGTGATTTCAAAGAACAATATTGATCCAGATATATTTTGATAACAAAAGTATGCACTACATTTGCCCAAATAAAGCACTTTTGAAACCTGACTGCCTTAAATTGTGTTTTGACTGCATGGAGAGACCCAGGTTTTCCACATTTAACTACTGTATTTTCACCCACGGGGCATTTTGTTCTATAGCAATCCTTTAATACTTTTAGCAACATTTAGCTCACCATGGAGCATAATCATAGCAACCATCTATTTACTTGATGGAGCTGGTAAACTGGAAGAAACACATACACAAAAGGAAGGAGAAAAAAGGGGCTGAGCCTAGAGAGGTACCAGAGCTACCAGCTGCATTCTGCAAGTACAGACTGTTGCTTGTAAAAGGTAAAAAGCAGGATATTGGATTTCAGGGACAAAAATATGACTAAGAGATTTGATTCTTGATCTTTGAGGCTACAAGTCTAGCAAAGATATAGAGATGATTGCCTTTAGCAATGAGCAGCAGAAATCTTTCATGTAAAAGCCTAGCAGGAATTCCTTTTGGTACCTACTTGGTTTGTGGACATAATTCAGAGGCTTTTAATATGGTTAAACTTAAGATACTTGCTCTATTAAAAATATTAAAACTGAACCCGAATATCATCTGGTGCTCTTGTTAGCGTTTGGAAGACATATAACCACGCAAGGCAATTATATGCAGGTGCTTTATTAGAAGTGCGCGGGGCACAGGGGCAGCAGAACGCCCAAATCTTGTGCCTGGGGATACACAAAAGCCGGTGATTTTTGTATCCTTACATTATGCATATTCATGGTTCATGTTAATTAACACACACACCCCTAACTACCAGGTCCCTGATCTCAGTTACTAACACAAAATCACACCCCTCCCCCCACCCCCAGCTTCCTTGATCTGGGTTTCTACTTGATTCATTTAAAACAATCTCCTTGATTATCACCTAGGCTTGGGTCACACTCGATTCATCTAAGACAATAATATAGCTCGGGCTATAGTAAGCTAACATTCCATTCTCAAAGCTATTCCCCTTCTAACTACCACCACCACCCCTGGATACCCGTTTGCAGTTCTAAAATCATTTTAAAAAATCATTTTAACCTTATACTATCACTCTGGGGACTATCCAGACCTCCCCAACCTGCCTTGTTTGCAGACCAAGGTCAATTAGATAGATTTTCATTCACTGCATTATCTTTAAGGTGGAGAAGGCAGCCCTCTGTCAAGGGGATGAGTGCTGTTGGTCAGCACAATGGTTCTCAGCCCTAGGTTCCCTGAAGGGCTGCAAATGTCCAGCCTCCAAGGCACTACTGTCTAGACCTCCTGCCTAAGCAACCAAGAACACACCCGAGGTAAGCACTCAATAGGACCAACGTTTCTTATTTCAAGTGCATCCATCCCAGTCCCAAAGCTCTTCATCCTTTTTAAGAGGATCTATATGATGAGTATTTACTCTACATTGTGAGATCAGAGGTTTACTGGAGAGGGTTTCCTTGTTAGGGAAACAAGATCGTCACAGGCTTTTTGCCAAGGCTGGAGGACATCCCTTTGGCTGGTTGTGAAGTGCTTTCAGGGTCTGCCCCAGAGGGCTCTCAAGCATGCCTGTAGGGATTTCAAAGAAAATGCTGCACCCCTAGGAGACAGCAGCAGTTTGGCTCCCACCCATTCTTGGATGTGCAAATTGCTCCATGCAACTATTTCCAGCAGAGCTGTGTTTTGCTGTTGTCAGGCACTATAGATACTGGAAAGAGGTACACACTTCTCAATTCATTGTAGTGGAAATCTCCACTGTTCCTGTGGAATGATGAAGTGAAGCTTAAAGGAAAACCCTGTATTTTCTGAGGATTTTTCCCTTCATTTAAAGAGTTAGTGATGCGACGGCCAACAGCCCAGAGCAATGTGGTTGTGCGCGGGAACTGCTTGGGGTCAGCATGTCTATCCTGGGGCATCCAAACGTCTGTGTAAGCTTGGAAAAAGGACACTCAGAAATGCCTCTTTTTTTGAGATAGCTGCATGTGCCCTAGTGTAATGCCTGCCATACCTTACCCTGGTGGGATGTTTGGAGGCAGAGGCAGCCCCAGGGCAGACACAAGGGAGCAGCTGCCCCAGGAAAGCAGGTGGGTGACATCTCTCTTAGGGATTGACCGCTCCCACTGCTCAGTTACATGGTCTGTGCCTACAGATGTAAGGGCTTGAGCTGCCACAACCTCCAGGGACATGTTTAAGCTTCCTTGAACTCACTCACTCTTACTTTTGTCCTGCCACTGCATTTGCCAGGACATGGTATCCTGCTGCTCTTCTTGATGTTGCTGCTGTGACCAGACCTAGGCTATCCGTCCATCCAGACTGCCACACAACCCCTATTTGCTGGTTCTAGTACAGGTTTTCCAAAGTACTGAAGAGGGTTATTACTATATAATGCGTTCAGCCTAATCAAAGGAACTTGGTAGAGCTGAAAAGGGGTTGATGGAGCTTCCCCAGGAGAAAGTCACCTGCTTGGACCTGGCCTTACAAGCACGGAGTGATATTTTTGCACTCTGTTACAAGCCAAGAATAAGCTGTCTGGAGCAGATCCAAGATGACCTGCTTCACTGCTAAAGAAAATGCATCAAATCAAACTGTTGCACGTGCCTCTGCTCTCAACCATTAGTGGGAATTAGTATTTCTCATGCAACCTCCTCCTGTCATTTTGTCTTCAGACACCAGCACTGGGCTGGTAATCCTGCTAGCTGACCTGAAGGTTGCATCCCCTGGCTTTTTTTTACCCTGTGGGAGTGCTCTGCTGCAAAAGTGGAAAGTGGGGACCACTTTCTGATGGCAGAGTGAACTAACCAAAGCAGGCAGATAGTGCACTGTAACACCTGCTCTTTGCCTTTCCAAAGAAAAGCAACACTTCCCCTCTACAAATGTCCCATCCAGGTGGGCAGTCCCAGAGGTGAGTCCCACATGTTGGAGGAAAGCAGGCAGTACAGTTTTTGTAACTTACACCTCTGATTCTGTTACAGGAGAGAAAAGTGCTTTCGTTGCCTGATTCTCACTAGTCTGGCACCTGGATTCCTTGCCTGTTGTTTTCACCAAACACATTTTTCACATTTTTTCAGTGTGCTGGGTCTCACCTACCTCAAAGCATAAAGACAGTTAAAGGGTGTTTCACAAAATATGTTTTTCCTACTGCTCACAAAAAATGGGAAGAGGTTAGTTTTGTCGTGGCACATAATAAAAAGTCAATATTTTTCTTTAAAAAAAGGCAAATCAAACTTGTATTCCAGTCAACCCTCCTTTCTGAAAATCAAAAGTCTTCCTCTTTCATAAGAAATTAAAGACCACAAAACCCTGGTATATTTTAAGCAGAAAATAGTATTTCCCATAAGGACTGGAAAGCTAGTCACAAGGCAAACATCCCTGCTTTCTCCTGTGATATTCATAGACCTACGTACAACATACATTTTAGGAGCAGGTAACCAGAAAACTACACGGCATAACTCACACTTGTGGACATGTCTGTGACAACAGAGATAGACTGGACTCTTAATTTCCTGCTAAGCATTTCTAAGCTGCAGAAGGCTTGAGCCCATGTAAAACTCTCTGAGGCAAGGATCCCACTGTTGCTTTACATGGGCAAGTCAGAGCCCTTTATATATGATTTAATTTCAAATCCAAGAATAAACTAGGGGGGGAAGGGAGGTGTTGTCCATTTCACACATTTATTTCTTTCTAATCTTTCTGTGTTTGTGGAAATAGATATGATCCAGCTCTGGGAATATCTGGGATATCACCCATCACAGAAAGGACATCAGCCTGTTGGATTGAGTCTACAGAAGGCCTATCATGATGATTAGAACATCCCTCTCAAGTTGATGAAGCACCCCTCCTATAAGAAAAGGCTGAGAGATTTGGAATTGTTCAGCCTGGAAAAGAGAAGGCTGAGGCCTTCCAGTACCTGAAGGGAACCTACAAGAAAGACAGAGAGAGGAACTTTTTACAAGAGTGACAGTACCAGGGGAAGATGGCTTCAAACTGTAAGAGAGTAGAATTAGATACGATATTGGGAAGAAATTCTTTACTATGAGATAGGTGAGGCACTGGAACAGGTTGCCCAGAGAAGTTGTGGATGCCCCATCCCTGGAAGTGTTCAAGGCCAGGTTGGATGGAGCTTTGAGCAACCTGATCTAGTGAAAGGTGTCCCTGTCCATGGAACAAGGGTTGGAACAAGACGTCTCTAAGGTCATTCTATGATTCCATGCTACAGGTATAGGTACAGGTATAGATATAGGTAAACTTTTTTTTATAGTAAGATACACTTTTCTCCTTAGGAGATATAGAAATGCATCCAGGGATGCTGGACTATACCAGCCTCCAGATAAATATATATGTATTCACACATACACTCACACGTGTTGTCTTTGTGTAGTATTATAGGAAGATTAGTTTCAAGCTTCCTCTGTTTCATAAGTGCCTCAGCAGAACTGCATAAACAAGCACAATACAAGGATATAAAGGGTGTGGGAGTCATTTTTTATAACAGACAGTAACACAAGTAGCTGATAACAGCAAAAAATAAGTGATTGCCTCAGAAACTGGAAGGCTCTATAGCTGAATGGTGCATTTTCTCCTTTTTGACCTCAAGAGCATTCAGGAGTAAAAGGTGATTGTCCTACTTTGCTGTCTCATTCAAATCCAGTGCTGCAGCTCAATCTGAGCACCGAATGTGCACTCAAAGATGTGTTTCTCTCCCATTTCTGCTCTTGTTTGCGGACAGTCAGAGAGTATTAAATATTACCCAAAAAAGATGCCAAAATTAAATTCTCAGAGGAGGGCATTTTTCAAAGATTTCTCATCATTGATAATAATTTCATCTAGTAATATTCAGGGGAAAAAATCAGAAGCCTTTCACCTGGTACCTGAGTTCCATGAATGCTCAGATCAAGGAAGCTCAGAACTGAAGGGTATGTTATCAATAGTAATCATGTTAACAGATGTGATTGCTGATGGATGTGGCTGATGGCCTTGCAAATATTGAGTACAATGTCCTTCTTTTTCTTTTTTTTTTTTTTTAATATATTGCTTAGCACAGCCATCACTCTCATTTTTCTGAACAGATTTCAGGGCAATGTGGTCTCTGTGACATTGATGTGATGTAATAAGGCCAATGTAGCTTCCAACACACCTCGCTGCCTCTCAGTAAAGCGCCTCCCACAGCACATCTTGCTGTGCTGCCCCAGTACTCCTTAGTAGTGACTGATCCACTCCAAGAGAGCTGCCAACCAGATGATATCTGTTACAAATGCTGACACAGCCCATGCTAAGCCAGTTAACAGGATTTGGGTCTGTTCTCCCACTTCACAGTGTCACAAGAACATAGGTAACAAATGTTTGGGGGATGAGATATTGCCCCTTTGCCTGTGGGAAGGGGCAATGCAAACAGCAGCACTTGGATAACTAGGAACAAAAAGCAAGGTCAGCTCCACATTCCAGTAGACATGCAATGAGCTGAGTCTGTTCGTTAGCTGCTAAAGGGGCTCTAGATGACTGTGCAAGATCTGAACTTAATGAGATAAATCCCACCCTTGGGAAATCCAGTGCTTTTTCTGTATTGCAATCACTTGGGCTTATGACTCGGGGGTTCTATGCTGCAAGTGCAGCGTACTCTACACTATCATCTGGTTCCCCACGTTCTGCCATGGGTGCTCCACCTGCAAGAAGCATATCCCTCCTCAAATCAGTCTTGTTTAAATATTTTGTATAATAGTGTATCAAAGTGCCATTTACAAACAACCTGCGAATTCTGCTATTGACAAGATCTTATTTTGAAGCCATTTTAAGATACAACTAAACATACCTCTTTTTTTTCCCAGAAAATATACACTTACAAAAATAATTATTCCTCCCCAGCTCTGAAGTGTAATAACACAAATTGCAACATTGCAAACTAAAATAATTTCATTAGGAAGATAAGCCGTATCCACCTCTCTTTTTTCAGCACTCTGAATGACTTTAGCACAGCAAAGAGGTATTTCTCTCCCTCCTTCCTCCACTCCAGTTACCAAGTATTCAACACACTTGCAGCTAGATCAAAGGCAGCCAGATGATTCAAAGATTTATAGTATTACTTAGTAAGGGCAAGTGCGAAAGTCAAATGGTAACTTCGCAAGAGAGACTGATTGCTCTGAACTGCAGCTAATACAATTCACTGACAGAGAGTTATGAAGACATTAGCTCGCACCAGGGCAATGGAAAACTGCCATGTGGGCTCTGGTGGTATTACCAAACCCCTACCAACACTGCTGGCAAGTTACCATTCAGAAGTATGGCTGTTTTCAGGACCCATGGACCCCAGTATAGTTCACCTAACGTTTCTAGGAAATTGTGGGTTTTACTGTATTTTTCATTGGTACTGGGGTTTCACAACTTGAGATGGTGAAGGGCTCTGTTTGGCATTGCATGGCCATTTTACCCCTTCAAAGCCCTTCTGCAGTTCCATTGTTTACAACTTCATTTGATCACTGCAGAGGCAAACTTACTGCGTGTTTCCATGAAGCTGATGTATCTCTGTGGCATTTCTCTCCATGACACCATGGCTGGAGTCAGTCTGAGTGCATCTTCTGTCACTAAATGGCCGACTCAAGCTGCTGGTGGACACGCTGCCTGCACATAGGTCTGCACCCAGTGGTGGCCTGGGGCTGTGCTTTGACGAGGAGATACATGCCTCATTCCCGTTGTCCACCAGCTTATCTCAGGGCTCAGCATTCCCACACCCGCTTCTGAGACTGCTTCTCCTTTCTTGGTCAGTCCCAGTTGAAGGCTGGATGGGTGGTCTCACTGTTTGCAGCAGGGCTCAGCTTGGCCTTTCCCTTTAGTTAGCAAAACAGAAACTCCTACCTTTTTCTATTTCAGTTTTAGGATTTTATTTTTTAACAGGCCAGCTGGAGAGGGAAATAACAGGGAAGGGTTGAACATTTGTTTTCATTTAATGAGTTTTGCACTTGCCCTAAGAGTCTGCTCAGGAGAAAAACCCTTGCAAGCTTTAATTTATACAGCAGCAATAAGGGAAGTTATGGGGGGTGGGGGAAGGGTGAATAATTCTGTTGTAGCCTTTCTTCCACTTACAGAAATAAAATGTATTGAGATCGTGGGAATGGCTGTTGTCTTCTGGGAGCTTTAATTCTCTTCAGTACCACTCAGTCCAGGGAAGACTAATAGCTGAAGGAGTCCTCCACTGATCACCTCATTACCCTTTGAAGACCGTCAAGGGAATAAGAACCTCTGGAGGAGTGTGAACCACCATTTCTAAGGAGACATGGAGAGTTTCATTTCCCAGCGATGCAGGTTTTCTATTTTCTTACAATAAAAAAGAAAGTATTTGAATTTGCAGAGGCTTCCCTGTAGTTCTCTTCACAAGAACTGCAGGTGCTCCTCTCAGCACAAACCCACCCTGGTCCGTGTTCATGTCTCCTTATTTATTCTGGCCACTTCTTGCTGTGCATGAAATTCTTCCTGCTCAAGCTTACAGCAGTGATTTTTACACCCAGCGATGAGACAAAAAAAGGAGACTTATCACTGAATATGTTTGCTCTAGCCCTGTCTCCCCGGATAGCAGCTATGCAAAACAGAAACCTATTTATTCCCTGTTGCTGCTATACAGTCTTTACCCTACTTTGCATTTTGCCTGAGAGAGTGAGTCACAAAGATAGCACCTCCCATTCTTTCCCAAATGCCCCCACAAATCAGACCCCATTTTCTGAAGCAGAAGCAGATTTCCACCTTGGCAAACCAGACAATTTAGTGTCCTGAGGTGATGGTTTGCATCCACATAGAGCTGGCACAAGAACAAAGGGGCCTCTTAAGCCTTCGGAATGGCCTTAAGAAGGACTCGAACTGTTGGAAGAAAAAGCTGTCAGAAATAAGTGCTGGGACTTCTTCCTCACATCCAAGACATCAAGCTTGCATCCCATCTCATGAGTCTTTTTGCCAGAGGAAAGGAATGAACCCTTAGGAGTTCAGTTAAGGAAACCCTTACATTTAATCCTGACCTGACTGAGCAGAGTTAGACCATAAGTGAAGACCTTTCCATTAGCATCTCATTAATGGATTGGATGACACTGATAATGGGAGGACCAACAGCTTTTTTTGTGGTCTTCCAAGGTTAGCTGGGTTGTTTTACATAAAGGAACAGTCACAGTGAGACAAAGCCCTGTACCTGTAATTCTAAAAGACAGCAGTACTTCAGAGGGACATTCATACAGCAGGGTAGCCTTGTAGAAACAAATGTGAAAAATAAATAAATGTTCAAAGCACAAGCAAAAATTAAGGAATAGTTTTTAAGCACCAGGCTGTGTACTATTTATTCTGTTAAATGTGCAGCAGTGACTTCTCAATGCAACCCCAGCTGAAGACATACATCGCAAAACACAGGCAAGATTACCAATTTTTCAGAGCCTACTCTTCATGGCAGGTTAAACCATAATTTTGCTGTAATTCATTCCGTTGGTGAAGTTGCTGACATTTATGACTGCTTGGAAATGTTGATATACCCAAGGATTTCGCAACATTAGCTTTGACATGCCAAATTAGTCCATTGGCTCCCTCCGATGCGAATCTGCGATGCAGGGGATGAGGACACAGCAGCTGAGGGCTGTGTGACATCGGACAAGAGCTGTACTAAAAATCAGCCACTCAGAGCCTCATATCCTGTTAGCAGTGTATTGGGAACCCCGTCTTTAGCAGTTCCCCACGCATTAAGGGAGAAAAAACTTGCCTACTCTTCTTCAAAAATGACATTTGACTGTAACATAGCAGAGATGTGGCAAGTGTAAGGTATCGACACCAATATTACTGTAGATCTGAATCGGAGGAGGAGACCTCAAGGAATTTCCACCTGTGTAGACAATGTTCTGTACCATCCCCATGGTAGGTGAGAGAAAAATAAAAGGCCAAGGACAAAGAAGACAGTGGTTTTTGTAAGAAAAGAGGGAACAGAAGAGGCATGGCCTGCCCTTTGCGGGGTCTCATGGGGAGAGCAGCAGAGACCCATACATGTCCATCTGGTCATGGTCAGGGAAAGCCAATTCCAGCAGCCACTCTGAGTGCGCAGTCTGGCTGCACCTCTTGTCCCCTCTTCCAAAACAAAAAGAGACTGAAAAACATGTTAAGGCTGGATTAGACCTGCTGGCCTGATGCCAGAGAGCAGCTCCGGGTGTGTTCAATTCAGGTGTACCATCAACATCCGACCCTGCTATGAATATCACATTATGCATATCAGTGACTTGTTGTGTTGAGTCTGAGTATCAGGAATTTATCCTGATATACCCCTGCTGAATGAGGAGGTCTTTAGAAAAATAAACTACAGGCCATGCTGCAAACTCTTTCTATACTTCTACTGTAGCTTTAATAGGATATTTTAAAATAATCATGAGTGATGGTTTTCAGGGTTTATTTGCCCTGAATCTGGTTTTGCACTTCTTAATCAGCAGCTCAAATTCTACACTTCTCAGTCAGCCTGGCACTCAGGTGAACAGTAATGCTGCTGGGTATTGTCATTGATGAAGTCTTTTATTGGACCTGCAATTAGCCCTCAAGTGAAAATGAACCTTCCCAGTGTTCCCTCGCTATAAATTACAAAGCTACATTTTATTCAGGACGGAAGAAAACACAGAGGATTATCCTGGTAAATTCATCTCACTTTATCAGCAGTAAATCTGTTGTTCAAGCCACTTAGGTCTAGTTACTGGAAATTCCTGTTTAATAATAATCCAGATGTTCTCAAGGCCCTCTTACCCTCCAGCACAACTTAACAAGTGCTGCACAGAGGAAATGCAGTTCTGCAGTTTTCAGGGTTAAGATGCTCTTTGGAGAACACACCAGGACATCTGTTCCACACAGAGAGAGTGTGGGGTGGGTCTTAGATCATCCTGGGGGTTGCTTTAATCAAGGCAAGCTGTAATCCTGAGCCAAGAGGTAATTGCCAGAAGGGGGAGAATAGGCAACTTCTCAGCCCCTCACTGAGGTTTTCCATATGAGCTACTGCTGCCTCCTGAAATGCTGCTCCAGCATGGCACCTGCTGATACACAGGGAGATTTGTGGTTCACAGAAACATAAGTGGCATCCCCAACCCTTCCGGAGATGTCAACATGGCTTTTGATTTATTTGCACTCATGCTGCCCTGTTTCTTTTCTCTTTTACTTTTTGTAGGATATCGTATGTATTTTGTTGCTGAGAGAGTGACTCAAATGCGTATTTCAGTTCCTATCAGTGAAAATGATAATTTGCCTCTTTTAAGCTAAAATCTCTTCAAGAAAAAGCTTAGAATTCATAAATGACCAGTAAAGAAGAAGGTAAAAATGAACAAAGAACCATGAACAAAGACTTCTAAAGACATACTCTGTACAAAGTACAGATATGATGCTATTGAACTCATTGCTACAGAATGCTGCACAAGTCAAAGATACGAAGTGGATGTTTCATGCACTGAAACAACTTAGTTTGTGACACACCTTGGTTTTTCTCCTTTCTTATCTACCCACATACTTTTTGTTTTCTTTATAAAGGCTAACCACTTGGGGAATTTTTTTCATTTGAAAATTTTAAAAAGATCTCTTAAAAGAAGGATTGCCAGGTGTTGTGAGATTTATTTTGAAGGTTATTCAAATCTCTATGAAAACCTTCACATGGATATGCCCAGGGAAGTAGAACTTAGAACTAAGAATCAAAGTTTTAAATTCTTAACAATACTCAGAATTGCTTAACGGTCTCTACTAATAGAAACTAATAGTCTCTGCTTGATAGAAACTAATTCCAAGCCTTTTGAGGTTAAGGCAGAAGTTTGTCTTCCCACTTGGCAAAAGTGAAGTCTTAGCTCATTTCCATGTTCTCCTTTTGTTCAGGCATGGTCTAATGAAGCTGCTCAGTGTATACTATAAGTAAAAGAAGCAATGGTGAATAAATACATTTATTTTTCCGTATTTAAAAGTAAGTCCTGAAAAGTTCCAAGATTTAAAAATACCACATCCTCCCTATAGAAATTGAACATATATTTTTTTCTTTTATAATATTTCCATTGATGGTCCAATCACTATATTATTTGAACTTTAGCACCTACTATTACCTACTATTGTTTTTTTAAGAGGATATAATATTAACAACTGCAGCATCTTCCTAAGCACATCTCCCAAGTATGTAGTGATTTCTCTAATTCAGACATTTAGTTGTGGCACAATATGGAGTTCAAGAGAAAAAATATTCCGTCTAGACATAAACACCATGTTGACAAGGTGAGTAATGTTGTGGGACACGGACAAATCTTCAGAAGAGCAAGTGCCCAGTAATTCATGTGAACAGGACAGATATTGAAAGGTCAGGTGTTATAGTCAGAAAGGAGTTTCTAAAATATATAACTTCTGCCTCTGCAATTACATTTTCAGTAGATCCTTCCACTTTGATCAGACACTGGATTGATTATGACAGATCCAATTTCTCTTTAATTTTAGCAAATTGTTCTGCTATTAGGTTGTTAGACCAGCGGAAGATTCTGCCATCCAGTGGTGAAAAATTACTCTTTTAAGGTCACAGTTTATACTAAAAACATATTCTACCTTTAACAAAATGAACATATTTGGGCAACTGTAAAAACTTTTTCTTTTGTTCCTGGAAGGACTGAGGTAACAATTTTCAAGAGAAGTACACGTACACTGGTAGAACTGGTGGGGATGTATGCAGACCCTTGTTGATAACTTGGGCTTGTTCTCTCTTGTTACACAAAAGACACAGCTTGCGACACTTGTGTGCCATGCTTTTACAACCCTTGTGTGTGCAGGGCGAGTCCTGGGCTGTCACAGTCCTGTCACCATGTGTGCCACAGGCCCCAGGACAGAGAGGGAATCAGGTATGGAAATGTTTTTTCCCCTGACAGGGGAGAAGGAGGCCACATGCTGGGCCTGGATCACCTCTGCCTGAGGCCATTAGCTGTCTGACCACACTCATAGCCTTCCTACAACAGCAGGCAATGTCAGGAATCAGTCTTGGACCATTTAACAACATGCAAATGCATATCACAATTTCCCAATAGTTAAAATACCACTGCATCCCCATTTAGTAACCTTTATGACAAAAGGTAGAGTTGGACCTTCCCTGCTTCTGGCACTGGAGGGGGTGGAGGTGTGGTGACTCCCTTCTTCTCAGCTTTTTCACACCCTACACCTCTCTTGTGCCCTTCTCAGAGCAGTGCAGCACTGCACTGGGAAGGCAGTGTACTGTGTCGTACCCTGTCCTGAAAGGGTATGGAGGCTCTACTATTCAGACTATAGTAATTAAGGAAATAAGACTTCTTCAGAAAGTAGTCAGCAGCATTTCTGGAGGTGAGCACTGACACCCCGTATTGCCCAGCAGAGCACTAAACCAGCCCCTATGAGTCCTGGGGTGTAAAATGTGGCAAAACACTTCATGAGACTGCAGCCACCACAGATCGCTCTGTGGAGCAGACCATGGCTGGGCAGGTCTCATTTTTGGTATGAGCGAGATGGAGGCTTTCTTGCAGAGCAGCTGATTCCTGAAGTAGGCCAAGCGGGTGAAGAGGAGGAGATGAGCTGGAAGGATCAATGCATGAGGTGACAAGAGCATTAATTAGAGCTGCAATTTTACCCAGTACCAGGAGAAGGCCCAGATCTCAGCTTCATCCTGTCAGCAGAAGCGAATGGGGATAGGGGTGCTGTCCCAGTCCACGAGTGCAGCCCCTCCGGGGGCTGCTGTGCATGCTTCCCTTGGCAGCAAACACCATTAATTACTCCTCCAATTAGTCCCCACAAGTATCCCACCCCAAGAGGAGCTATCAGGGCAGCTGGAGTTGTCTTTGAGCTTTGGAGCAGACGAGGACTGCCCAAATCATTTTAGGACATGGCCAAGGGATACACAGAAGACCAGGGAGACCGTGTTATGATAGCACTTGGGGGCAGGCCAGGAACTTTATTGTCTATCCAACTGGAACTGTCATGGCCTTAAAAACACTTACCAGGCCTGGAAAAACAGGTTGTTTTACCAGAGCTGGCCTACTAGGCTCACTTATTTGGGATATTATCAAGGGTCTGGTGAGCTAGCTCTGGGTCTAAAGATTTGAGCAAAGGATTGACAGGAAAATGCATTTAATACCTTTAAATGTAGGAACATTGATTATTTTGAATATTGCATTTGCTTATCTTTTTTTTCACATCCTAAGAGCAATGGCAGCTGTATTATTCTGCTTCGAATAGCTTTGAATATCACCATAATTATGCTGGAAAAGTACTCGGAGGCATTTTGAGGTAGAAGACACCAGCAGCACAGAAGTATGGACTGTTCAAAAATTTTCTTCCCTCAGGGGAAACGGAGACCGGCCCCCCGTTCTTGTGTGAAAGGGCAGTCCTGGTGTCCCTGAACTGTGAGCAGGAGGAGTGATGGCAGCAACCTGGCCTCTACCATTGCCACCACAGCCTCATGCCTCACAGATTAAGACACCTAAATTTAAGGGTTTTCATATATGTTTGAAGAGCAGGTGCACTGACCAGATGTAGGCATCTATTTTAGGGTGTGCTGGACAGCCCTCAGACTGCCTTGAGGAGAACTCTATTGCCAAAAATTAAGGTGTTTTATCAGGACTTTCCCCTCATGAACAGCCAGCACAGGTTCAGGAGGGGAAAGTCCTGATTAACAAACTCAATTGCCTTTTAAAACAAGGTTACCTAATTGATCAAGGGAAGCCAGTTGATACAATCTTTTTGGATTTTAGTAAAACTTTCATTAGTGTCTCTCACAGAATCTTCCATTTTAGGGCCAATGCTCTTCAACACCTTTCCCCAAGAGCCGATGGGGATGGAGTGCAAAAATTCATCAGACATTTCAACTGCAGGGGTCCAGGGGGCAAACCCATCAAGTGGATGAGACATAAGTGATACAGAACTACTCAGCCTTTCCAAGGCAGGTCTGAAAGGTAGTCTCCACCTGGACGGTGCCTGTGGACTTGTTAAACCTCCATGTTAAGACCCTGTGCTTCACTTTGCAAGAGCTTTCTGAGGCTTTTTTTCACATGCAACCTCTCAAAACGTTGACTGGGGGAGTGCTGAATTTGCTCACCTGTCAGCAGGAGAGCTGTAGGTGGGAGACTGAAGACTGCTTGGTGCTCTGAGGCAATATCTGTCAAACAAACTATTTTTCAAGCCAAAATCGAACATTGATGTTGACTTTTACATGGACTGAATTTGGCTTTAGAGATGGTGAAGTGCCCTGGCAGAAAACTAATAGCATTTAAATTAAAAGAATAAGATTGCATAACTTCAGCATGGCACAGGATTTCTCCTTCCAATGTATTGTATCCAAGGGTTTGGCTTGGTTTTATTTTGTATTCAGAGTTCAGCCTATATCTTCACTCCGGGAAGAAAAAAAAGTACTGCGAGCAAAAGTGTAACTAAACAAAGAGAAAACACAATTGGCCTATCTTTCCTATCCATTATCCAGGTAGATAGACAATAAATTTATGAAGAAACTAATTTTTAGATAGATTAAATTCTTGCCTCTACTGTGCTAACTTGGGAGACAGTTTCATTTACCAAAAAGGAGGCTAGCACAAGCTCTTCCTCTGCACGGAAGCAAATCTTCCTGAAGTAGAAAATGCTTTAAAAGTGAACTGCATCTCCCAAAGACATTTTTGGCTGTGGGATTCATATTTTCCACAAGGTGCTGTTCTTGCTAAGCCTTATTCCCGCAACTTTATGCTCACAAGACAGGTTCTTTTGACTAAAGTTATACACATGCTTAATCAAGTATAGAATAAGACAGCGTTTATTCACTATTTTTATAAAGCAATTATGAATGACTCACTTGCATGTGATTTTTTCAGTAAGAATTATGAGACTTTTGTTCTGGTAATGTGAGAGAGCTTTGCTTTTTGATTTATAGTCATTATCTTGGGAGGATTGGTTCCATAGGAAAATGATCAAATCCTTGCGTATTTCTATACCAAATATTTTCGAGGGAAAAGTGTCCTCTCCCTCAGCTGTAAATGGCGACCCCACTAACCAGAGTAGTTCAGCCGCTATCAGACCAGCATCAGATCTGCTTGAGTGCTGAGCACAGCCTGAGAAAAGCACAGCAAAAGATACTCGTGGCTGGGTTTGGACCTACTTCATGCAGCTCTCCCATATCAAGCAAAGGGCAATGCAGCTCACAGAAGAAACTGCAGAAACAGAGCTTGTGCTAGCAGATGCCATCAATGTCAGCAGAATTACACCCTCGGGGAATTTAAAACTTTCGAAGTGGCAGATATTTTCAAGGCTATTTTGAGAAGGTTTTAAAGAGGAACATTATTCAGAACACTTGATACTCCCTGTTTCCAAGAAGTCAGGAAAATCTAAATTCCAGAAGTGGGTTATTTCCACTTTAAGGAAAAATGGGCTGGCAAAGATGCTGGATATCAGCAAGGGAAAGCAGAGAAAACTTGGTATTATTTTGTCTGAATAGCATTCATGCCTCAAGGAATTGCTTTATTTCTGGACTACTATCAGTGGAGTTAGATCAAATGGAATTTTTTTAAGGATCCAAGTAGGAAATGCGAAACAATGGCCTGCTTAATGCTCCAGCAAAAGTTCAAACCCTCATCATGCTATCTTTGATGACATTGCTATTTTACCAATGGTGAGATCCTGGAGATCAAAGGGTCCTCATTCATTCTAAATACTGTTTTGCCAGGAGCAAGTAGGAAGCTGACACCATCATGAGGCCTCTCTCAACGATTTTTCAATGATCTTGGGAATCTAGAGAGGTCCCAGTCAACTGGAAGCTGGCTAACATTGTCCCAGTTTTCAAGAAGGGCAAAACAGATGACCCTGGAAATTACAGGCCTCTCAGTCTCATTTCAGTGCCTGGTAAAATTATGGAGAAGATTATTCTGAGAGTTATTGAAAAACACCTGAAGGACACTTCAGTTATCACTCACAGCCAGCATGGGTTCATATCAAACTTAATTTCTTTTTATGACAAGGTAACCCATCTAGTTGATCAAGGGAAGGCAGCTGATGTCATCTGTCTGGAGTTCCATAAAGCTTTTGATACTGTACTGCAAATCCATGTAACTCATACGGGTTATTGATAGCACTAGTAACCATAAAGGAAAGACCTGTTTCTTGCATGTGGCCCTGCATGTCTTTGCTTTATTATTTATCCACCTGTATTGGTTTTGTTTGCATTTTTTATCTTCTGTGAGATAAAAATTAGGGGGAATCCAAAGCAGGTTCCAAACTTTAAAGAATATAAAGAAGTTTATTACTAGCGGAATTAAAAGTAAAAAGAAATAACAAGGACTTAAAGCAAAATTTCCTTTTTCCTCCAGCACCTCCTCTTTTTACCTAACTCGCACACAGGATAAAAACCTATGATTTTTATTATTAGTAAGTATTAGAGTTCTTAAAAGTCTCTCCACTATTTAAGGAAAAAAGGTTTTCTTTTGCTTCACATGGTTTCCAAACTGCTCAAAGGGCAACCTACCTGCCCAGAAATTCTGCTGCCACAAAAAGCATCTCTCCTATGAATCTTGCAGTCTTCCCACAACTGCCAGCGTGGGCCACACATGGGGTGTTCATTTTAAGGATAAGCAAATTCTAACTTAAAAGCAACTGCTCTCTTCTTCACAAAATCTCTAAAAGTCTCTTACAGCTCCGAGGTGACCTGGCATGGTCACATTTCTTTTTCTCGCAGGCTGCACACAAAATTCTCATCCCCCCATGTCTTTAAGTGGATTAAAGAGAAAAGGATAGTTTGTGATATTACAGTTTTTACCACAGCCTGCAAAAAGTATTTTTAAGCTTCACGTGAGGGGCAACTCCGCCCTCTTTTTCCATCGCCACCTTCAGCTCCGTCTCCTGTGACTTACTTTCTCTTTCCCTCTGACCTGGAAGTCGCCATGATTTTTTTTGGGCTTCATGTTGGAGAAAAAGCCTCTTTCTGTTTATGCGGCTGGTTCCTCAGCTCAACTCTAGCTACATTGGTTGCAGAGAGCTCTATCGGCTCCCACCAGGATCTGTGCGGGGCTGCACAAGCCGGGAGGGAGGCTCTTCTCCAGTCCTTAGGAGCCGCACTGGGTGGTATTGGATATGCAGCAGCTTAATGGTTGTTTCTTAGCTGCCCATGGCTCTGAGGGGGTTCTCCTGCAGCTACCCAGGGCTGTGCCCTGGCGCTGGGGGAGGGGAGGCCCAGGGCTGCTCCAAGAGATGGAGCTTGGGGCCCATTTTCCCCCCCTTCCCCACGGAAGGCTCGAACCCCAAAGGGAAGTTCCTGCATCTCCCCGCGGTTTAAATATGTAAATTTTGAGAAGCGTTATTGGTCTAAACGACTGTCCATCAACTCAGGTTCAAACCACCACACCACCCCAAATTTTCACTGATTGAATGATCTATACAGGCAAAAATAGAAAAGGCCTTGGTGTAAAGAAGCAGATCTGCTATCCGACGTCAGTACTCTCAAGGACCTACTGGCCCACAAAAGATGTTCTACATGCTTTTCCACAATTCGAACTAAAAGGAAAGGACACTTTCTCTGTAAGTGAAGAAGATCCTGACACACCAGCTAAATACTAAAAAAAAAAAACAACCAAACCAAAAAAAACCTCCCTCCCCACCAAAAACCCTCTACATGACAACAAGAATGTAAAATTTAGCTCTTTCACCAAACATGAAGTAGCTCTTTCTGATTAGTCTGCAGGATAAGGGGAGGAAATTATTTGTTTCTGCATATGAGGTGATCATGTGAGAAGAGCTTGCATGTGAGAAGACTCTTTCCAGAGCAGATAGTTGTATATTACAATTATGATAAACTCACAACAGAAGTGAGCAAAATATTGTGACAGAGACAGTAATTACCAAAACAAACCAAACCAAACCAAACCAAAACAAACAACAACAAAATCCCAGGCTATATCTTTAAATCTTGAATTGTTGAAATGAGGCCATCTATCTTTTCAAGATTATTTGGTTTAGTTAAGGTGGGTGAACATTTTTAAGTAAAAGTCTATGAATTATGTTATAAAAGAGGTTATATTATGCATTCAAGATGTTCTTTCTGGATTTAAAATCTACAAATTTCTATTAGGACCATTGGTTTTCACAGGCTGCTAACTTTATGATAAACTCCCTGTTGGGCCTCAAATTCTTCATGTTTTGTCTCAGGGGATAACATTGTCCGTATATTAATTTTGAAAGAAAACTTTCAGCTGACTAGAAATCGAAGGAATTAAAAATTTTTTCAGCTTTAAAAAAAAAAGTTACACCACACGCACAAAACAGTAATTCAATTTCCTCTCTTGAGACCACTGCTCAGTCAACAAGATAAGGAACAAAAAATGGTTAATATGTGTAGCAGAGACTGTGCCACCAAAGAGAGTCAGACTATTCTTTTCTGGAAGAGAAGATACCTCAAACAAGGAAGCTAGGTGAGGAGAGCTAGGCAGCACATGGGGTATATCCAGAGTATCCATGTGCAGCTACACTACACAGCCTGTCCTGGGACCCCAACTCTTTAACTCTTATCCTGAGTTTCAGACACTTGGGTCAGTTGCAGCCCTTGAGAAAAACCACAAGGTCACTGGTGATATTATCCACCAGCATCTCTCAGCATACACAGAGAAGGGGAAAGGCTAAACCAGAAACCAGATCCCTGCCCGTGTCCCTGTCTCATGATGGTTGTCAGAATGGCTGGTCCCAGCAGGAAAAAACCCCAAGGCAGGGGGATGCTGAAGCCATGGAGAAAACCTGGCAGTACTGCACCCCTTTGGCCAGAACAGAGATCTCTCTTTGAGAGATCTGACATGCTGAAGTATGGCCAGATTTGTGAACAGACTGCACCCACCTTTGCAGTGAACAATGAACACCATCCACCCTTCCTTTCAGACGCATTGCAGCAGTTAGAAGAAAAAAGCATTGGTTTGTAAAACCATCTACATTGCTAAAATAGTAATGCCAAACACAGTGCAGCAGAGACTGCTTTAACCTTCTCTACTCAAATGTTCTTCATTTATTAGGTCTTTGCTTTTTCATCTTCATGAGAAATATCCCCATCTGTTTTGTGGCAATAATTCTAGGTTTCAGTGTTTTGCTCCAAGGTGAAGGAAAAAAACAAACTATTATTCTGTTCACTGAAGACTAGAAAAATGGCAAATCTTGTAACAAACTCTAAGATTGAGATGGGACAAAATCATTTTCCCTCTACATAAAAGATCGATTGGAAAAATAATCTTCTTAAAACACCATATCTGACACTGGTTTTTTTCATTTTCTGCAGTTCTCTTCAGAGACTTATTGTGACTGTGGTTGCTGAAGGTATAAGGACAGTGTCACTTGCCACAGAGTAGCAACCCCTTTTATTCTGTAGAGCAAATTCAGTCTGCATAAATATATTTATCTCCTTTTTTATTTTCCTTTTTTTTTCCTGGTGCCAACATGCCTGCTTACTGCAGAAGTACACTTCATGCTTTGTGTTTATGAGACCACTTCTTGACTGATTGACTAGGAATTTGTGTACACATTAAAAAAACATTTCATTTTATATGGGTTAGCTGGGAATGTCCATATGGGAATGAAACTCCTCCTTAGCCATCAACTACTGGCAACTACTACATCAACTACTTTTTTTTTATTTTCTCTCAACTTTGTTGCCCAGTATATTTAACATCAAAATTGACTGTCCATTTCACCAAGCACTTTACAAATCATAGAAAGTCGCTATGTCCACGATTGCCATGGGATTGATAAGGCTAAGCAGATGCACAGGGAGGTGAAGAAGATTCTCCCCCACAACATGGCCTGAAAATGCACGCACGGATGCATCTTCCTGGCCTTGCTTTCTGGTCCTCTTGCTCCACAGCCAAAGTGAACTTTGGAGAGCTTCAGTCTCCTGGTTAGGTTCTTCAAGTCCTGACTGCAATGGGAGACAGACTGTTTCATGTGATTTGGAGAAGATTTATTCAGGATTGCTGGGGAGTTGTCTCCCAGTTGTTCAGGATTAGAGATGTTTCACTACCCCAAATGTCTGGAACCATTTACGTGCTTGTTGGAAGCATTTAATGGAAATATGGACTCAGTGTTCCAGGAGTAGGGAGATCCTAATAGACAGAGGTTGAGAAATTGCATTGTAACAATTTCCTTGTTGTCCATCATGTTCGGTTTCCATTACCTATAATCTTTACAGGTAAATATAAGGAAGATGCAGACATTTTGTAAATAGTGACAGCAGTTCTTCTGAAGCCAGACAGGTTCAGATAATTCTTCTTGACCCAGGAAAAAGAAAATGAGAGGTGATCAGTATGAATACTAAAATACAAGGGCAGGAGGACATGTACTGTATCTCACAACAGTACATATTTAAACACTAGCTACAATTTGGAGCCAAGTTTGGGGGCTTTTTTTACATAGAAGACTCTCCTTTCCAAAATCTAGGAAAGAACAATCACTTGAAATTAAAGTTACCAATGTAGTACCTCAAAACTATTCCGAAAAGAGAAAAAAAAAGATTTACTGGAGCAAGGGATCATTCTTATTTCTATATTTCCTCTAATAAGCACAATATTAGCAGTTACATATTTGCAGTGCATAAAGTTTTAAAAAAATTGTTTCTGTTCCTATTGTTCTAGTTCGGTCAGCACTCATCTCTTTTTTTCCTTTAATTTCTTTACTAGATTTTCTCAAAGCGGCATCTGTTTTGCCTTTTAAAAATTAACTGTGCAAGCACAACAAAATCAAAGAGATGTCAAAGCTGTGGAATTTTCCCTTGCCGCCACACAACGCCAAGTTTTGGATGACTCTGTTGCGAGACGATGAATCATCTCAAGTCATGGGATTTGGGTTCAGGTTCTCTAAGGTAGCTATTATTAAGCTCAGCAAATCTATGTCCACCTCTGAGCTGTTGTTGTTGTGCTCTTCAGGTTTTGGAGGGGAGGGATATATGAGAACTTCTAATATCATTATCCAAACTTAAACTTTGCCAGTCACATATTTTGAAGCCTTCCTTAAATGAATCAAAAGTCCTGTCCTAAACTTTTGACAACTCTGATCAACAAATTCAAACACAGCAAACCAAAGAATTTAGGAAAAAATGTTCCATAGACATTTGCTGTCAGCAAAAGAGCTCTTAGATACAGTTCTCTGGGTAAATCCTGGCAGATGAACTTAATTAAGAGACAAAAACAATTAACTAGAAATGTGTGACAAAAATTGGCTAAACTAAAATTCTCTGTGAAATCTCCTTATTAGGAAACAAGAGAATTATCGTTCTGCTGTTTTCCACAGAAGGAAGGATGGCCTCTTTCTGTCTGTGCTCATGAGGCAATATCAGCCTCTATTCATAGTGGTCCAGCTGGCAGCGCACAGATATGGGATATTTCCATGTGGCCCCAGCCTTCGCCCAAGAGCCTGACAATGTTCAGGAGGAAAGCGATGCTTCAGCAGCCAGCACATCCCCTTGCACGTGCAGTGCCAGGAGTGGAGCTGGCCAGGAGCTGTTGCCCTGGCTCCTGGGGGAAAGGGGTGCAGGAGACCTGTGTACATGGCTCAGCACAGAGACAGCCATTAGCTGCATTTGTCAGTCCTGAGCACGGGAAAAGGGTATTTCCAAAGCAGCTCCAGCCACCACATCCCATCAGCTTTTGACCAGCTCATGACTCAGTGGCTGACAGGCAGATGTGTAGCAAGAAACAAACCCCCAGTTTAATCCTCTCCGTTTTTCTCCAGCGTGACTGCACCAGAGAAATCAAGAAATATGCATCTGTTCTGATCCACATCATGCAATGATTCCTGGATTCGTTTTGGAAAGGATGCTACCTTTCAAAGATAAATTAGATGGAAGAGTCCTCCAGAAAATTTCAGGTACAAGTTTTTTTGAGGATTTTTCAGCTTAGGGCTTTCCTGAGCCATGTCCTCCTCAGAAAGGTGATGGCCAACAAGCAGTGGCAGGAAGCGTCTCTGTAGGAAACCCCTCAGTTGTGAAGGCCTAAATATCATATAAAATGTCCAATATAGCCTCGTCCTCCTCCCAAGTCACCCAGGATTAGCCACTCTTGGGGAATAATTGTAGTCCGTGAAGGTCTGACTCCAAATGGTCATTTTTTTAATGTTCATACAGCAATAAGTGTCCAGTGATCACTAAAATGGCTTATTTAAATGGACAATAGAATTTAAAAATTCAGATAGACTTCCGTTAATATGGAATGGCCTTACAATTTTTGCATTTGTCATTCCAGTTTTATCGAGATAAGAGACCATTTTTAAAAATCAGAGAATTTTTAAGTTCCAGAAATAGAATTTAAAAGCATCCTTGGAAAAAAAAAACCTATTGGTTTTCAAATATCATAATTTTCAAGTCTGGCACAGAATTCATGACATTGTGTCTAACACATTGATTTAGAACAAAAAAAAATCAGAATCTGCAAGAATATGAAAACTTTGAGATGCTAATATTTAAAACAAGATAAGGAATATCCCAACTCTCTCTACATGCCCTCCCTGCCCGCCCCCAAAAAAAAAAAAAATTAAAGCAAGTGCCAAGCAATCTCTTTGGTTCTCAAATCTTCCATGTAGCATGTATAATAGGATTAACTTTAATTACTTCCAGCCTATATCTAAAGATGAATAACAGGATACCAGCTGGTAGTAATAGAGCTACCTCACCAGTCATTATCTATTAAAAAAAACTGGCTCACACAAGAGTTGTGCATAAATCAGGTGCTTCTTGAGGTCAACTTTTTCACCTCATCAGCTGTCCTACCATTTCATAGACCTCTGTTATACCCAGAAGATGTGCTCAGGTTATTTCTTCTTCTTATTTGAGCCTGTGTCTTGCAGGGTCTGGGGTGTTTTGCTCTTGCATTGTGCCTAAGGAAATGCTTGACAATACAGACACAGTTAGATCTGCAGTTTTCAAACTGGGAGCCAGAGTACTAAGTATCTCTCAGGACTGAGCCTTTTGTTGGAGCTCTGCCACTTTTTCACTGAGTTCTCTCTTCCTACACAAAGGAGACTATTTGTTACAGCTGGGCCGCTCTTGTTGTTAAATACTGCTCAGATTTAGCAGATAGCAAAACTACACTTTTGCCTATACATAGTGGGCTAACAAAGAGAAAAGTAAGTCTAGTGAATGGGTTCTCTTAGCCTGAAACCATTTTCTTTGCTAGAAAATATTTAAAAGAAGAAAAAACTGTGGAATGTAAATGAGAAACATTTTCTACTGCTGCTAATGTTTCATATGACTTTATAAAAGGTCCTTTTTTCTCCTGGATGAACACCAACCTTATATATGCAATAGAATATTCATCTTTCTTAGAGTAATTTCATTCTTACAGAAATTTATCTTTTAATACTGCACTACAGATTCCTTTTCAGTAATAGAATTGCTGGGGTTTTTTTCTGACACTAGAAATAGATTGTAATCCATCCCTTTGCTTGTATTTTTCCCCTTCTGTCCAAAAGTTTTTTAGACCATAGCTGCTTCTATCATTTAAAAAAAAAAAAAAAAAAAAGAGAGAGAGAGAACCCAAACAAAACAATAAACAAGGACTGAGAAACATGGGAAGTGACTGGAGGATTAGAAAAGTAGGTCACATGTCAAAAGCTCCTACATAATATTACGGTGAAAAAAGCCCTGTACGGTAAATGAACCTTGTGATCTTAAGTCCTTTTGGAAGGGGCATCCCACCCCATGCTTTCCTGTGTCTTCTAATTTTGACATTTGGGGAGGAGCGGGTGTCAGCACAGGATTTCTCAGGATCAGCCTGTATGTCCCTTTTCCATCCAGAGTGAGTTAATTTATTGCTCAGTTTGTGGGATCACTGTGCAGTGCAGCGAGCTACCGCAGTGGATATTTAAGCAGAGCCTTTCTAAGCATGAGCAATGATCTCTTTGCTCTGTTGGCATAGCAGCAATGGATTCTGCCTTCTCCTCTCTGCAGCTCTGAAAGATGGAAATTGTTGCTTCACATTAGAATGATGGTTTGACAACCTTCTGCACCACTCAGACATCTCACAGCAGGGTGAAACAACCCAGCTTCCCAGTTGCTGCTGAATGGGAAAGAAACATTTTAGGACTTGCAGGGATCCTCAGGGATCTCCAGGAGCAGAGATTATTACATCTTTGCACAGCATGATGCATCTTGTGATTGCCTTTTTACCGCACCTGCAAAGCAGCTCTTCAGGAGCAAGCAAATTCACACACCACAATGGAGTCATGGTCTGGCTCCGGAATTTCTGCAAGAGGGAATGAATTCCTATGGATCTCTATCATGAGCTCGCCCCAGGCAGCTCACCCCAATACCATGTCAATGCAAAACTAAGGCATTACTGCTGCCTGGAACACAGCTTGCCTCTGGTACCTAGGCAAATGGTGTAGTGATGCAAGATAGAATTTGAGTCCATGCTAGGAGAGTTTGGCAATGGTACTGTGGAACTAATACATCTGTGGGTAATTAGCATTGCAGGTATATTTGAAATTCTAGCAAGGTTCAAGAAAATGGGATTCTCAGCTTCTGCTGAGAACACTAATGACACACACAGACCTCTCACTCTTGCAGGTGCCAGTAGATGAACTCTCCACAAGAATGCTCCTCTTGCGTTCTGCAGGGCTCACTTGAGACTGGTCTCATGCAGAATGTGACTTCGAAATACGGCTCCGTCTCACAAAACTACATTTGTTGTATTCTTCCTGTTTAACTTGAGGATGGGAGGGTGTTCAGCTACCACCGAACTAGGTTTCAGCTGGACACCATGAAAACAGGGAGACAGAAGAAAAGTAGGAGTATAAGTCAGCCAGCCCTAGGAAAATACAAATGTTTTACTCAGGTTGCAGACACTCACAAGGCACAGAGATGTTATGATGTCCTGCTCATTCCCTGGAAGTACGTAAGGAAACAACTGCAGAATGATGGGGAGATGTAGGAAGAAAGCACTGAGAGATAACTCCTGAAGGACTTCGCTAGTGAACATATTGTAAGCCGTGGCAAAGAACTGACCAGAACACAAACTGTGTATGTGAGAAAGCTGAAGCAAAAATTATACATTCAGAGACTAAGAGGAGCTGTTGTGATCTGGATGGATTCTAGGCCAGAAGGGGAGAGGGCTGTGTAGATAATGCTGCTCAATTTAGTAAACCTAGCTGCCTCAAGAGAAAAAATAAGAAAGAAAAGGAACAGCTCTAGAGCATGATTCACTTCATGCTAAAACAGATGTTAAGATATGTCAAATGAGTCACAGCATAAAATTGCCTATTTCCCTCTATTGATTATAAAAGGGAGTCCAGAGTGATTAGTTCAGATGAAGACACCTACAATAATGAATATGTTAGATGAACTGAATCTCCCCAAAAATATACTCCGTAAGGGTGCTAGCATGGACACAGGCTTTGATAGACAGCATTTAAACACTGAGTCTTAAACGTACCTTATCAGTTATTGGAAGAGCTTTTATCTCTGAGAGGTAACGTGATTTTTGAGTAAAAAAACACACCTGACATTACTCATGTAGGCTTATGGATCACAGTTTCTACTTAAGGCTTTGTGGGGTCTCCTGTTTGAACATGCAAGTCAGAACTTGGATACACAAACTGGATTTCTACAGTGAACTGAGCTAATGCAGATGTAGGAGTGCTATCTCTTTCTGTTACATTGATATTTGAAATTTGGCCTATTACTAGTAATACAACAGAGTTTGTGAGAACAGGAATGATCCAATTGGTATTCTCTAGTGGAATGTGCTTAGTGAAAGAGTGGGACTGGAAAAGCTAGAACCTGGCAGAGGATCAAAGGGAAGACAAGACAGTGGGGCAAGCAGTAGGGCCATCGCTGCAGAGAAAACGTTGTACCTGTGTCTATACCAGGACCTCTTCTGATGTGAGCTGCCCTTTCTGACCTCTGCAGATAGGGTGTATTGGGAGAAGCTGCTTCCATAGCCTACAGGAAGGAACGGCAGGAGAATAGGCACCCTGCCAATGGGACCAAAGTATTGTAAAATTTTCCCTTTAATTTAATTGTTTAACTACAAACCATCATTTGCACAGCTAGGTTTCGCTTATCCCAGGTAGCTTATCTCGCTTACGGGGTAACAACACCAAGGGGCAGAAATACCCATTCTGCTGCCCTCAACAGTCACTTCCATGTCTGGCAACATATTCTCATATTTATGATGCACCTGTCCAAAGATAATTTCATGAGCTTACATGGGCCTGCAACAACAAGGATGTATCCCAAATCTGGGAGCTTGGTGCAGAACCCCTGCAACCACCACTGAGGGAAAAGCTGAGGGCCAGTAGTATCATCCTGGACGTAAACTGCTACTTCCTGGCCCATCATTCCTGATGGTGATGAGCCGATTGCATGGACAGAAAGCTGTCTACAGCACCGATGTGATGCAAGTCTAGGGCAGATTTATTCGCATTTTCCAAAGGAGTGCTTTGTGCAGAGACGGTCCAGCCTTTGGGTCCTTGCAAAACTAAGGTTACAGATCTGCTTTTGGGACTTTGTGCCCTCATTATGTTTAGATGGGAAGAGCTTCAGCCATCAAGAAGAGGTGATTAAAAGTCTGAAAGTTCTTTAGCAAGAATTTCTTCTCACATTTCCATCTAATTGGAGATAACCATGTAAGCTTCCCTCCACCCCCTGTTTAACAGACTGCTGACATTTCCACCTGCGGCTCGTGGTAGCCTTATGGGGCTTGACATCTGCGCATGGCAAAAGCATTTAGCTTCAGAGCTATGTTCCCAGGGAGTGCTATCAGTGTGGAACAAATTCTGTTCACTAAATAAATGTGCTGTGTAGTCTTGGGGGCTCTATAACATTTGAAAAAGAGGGAGAGCAAGGCTACTCTTGGAAGCATCAGGAGAGCAGTCAAAATGGTACTCAGCACAGATGGCTCCTACAACTGTGAACCACACATTGGTTAATATGAAACAGCTGTGCAGATGCTCTTCTGCACGGGTAAAATAAAAGCATTTGGCCAATAAGCCACGGGCCTGGGACACAGAGACTGCTGAGACACCCTGCAGTGGGAGGAGGTAGACAGCACAGCTCTCTGAAGGAAGGCAGCAGCTTGACAGAAGATGTTATTGCTCCCGTCTCAGCACTGTGCTGCAAGTGCCAGGCTTAGTCCCCCACTGCTCCTTCTGCACCTTGTCCTTCAGCAGGGGAATGTGTGTCTCAAGTGTGTTAGCTGGCTTGGTTCAGGATATGACCCTTCATCCTGGGAGGATTTCAACTGTTTTGTGCTCTGGAGCATGACACCGCCTTTATTTAGGGGTAGCCATAACAGGATTTTAGTTTTCTCAGTGAAAATGTAGCTCAGAAGTAGTATTCAATAGCAAAATAATATCTTCCTTTGGTCTTTCATGTTTCCTCTGTGGCTTACTTGTAAGAAGAAGTAGGTGGAACAGACAGAGAGATCAGGAAGTGTTTAATAACCTCCTGGTTATTTAATCTGTAAATACCAAGCTTGGAGGGGACTTTGATGTGAAAGTACATCAAAAGATAGGGTTGGAATTCAAAATTATCTCAACAAACAGGAGATGTAGGCTGAAAAAAAAACACCAAAAAATTCAGTGAGATAAATACAAGTTAGTTCAGGTATACAAAAATATTCAACTAGGGACCTACTGGGTTGGAAAAATCTCAATGAGAGTTATGCAGGAAAGGATGTAGGGGTTGTGATGCATCCATTATAGGCTGAACATGAGGCAGAACTGTTATGTGAAGATAATACTGAGGTATATGAACAGGATTATAAGGCATCCAAGATAACTTTTGGACAGAGCCAAGATGTAGTTCAATGTCTGTGTATACACACTGTGTTTCAGGAAAGATGGAAACTGTCTGGGAAGAATCCCCCTGCAGAGAAAGATTGATTAACTGGGAAATTTAGCTCAAAGGGGCCTTGTGGAGGTCATCTAGTCCACATTTATGCTCCAAACAAGGTTAACTTCAAAACATTGTTCAAGCTCTTGCCCAGATCAATTTTGAAAATATCCAGTTCTTCTGTCTCTCTGGAATATGAGAAAGACTCAAGAAATGGGATTTTGTCTCTGAAGGACTCAAGTTCAGTGGCATTCATTTGTGATTTGTAGGACTTAGATTAAATATTAGGGGAAGCTGGGTCTTCAGTGAAGGCAGTGCAACATCCCCATAATCTTCACACATTTGCATTTCCTCATCCAATGGAAAATACATGGCATGGAATTCTTCCATTCTGTCTCCACCTTAGGAACAGTTAATTTTCTCTTGTAGCCAGTCCATGTCATTGAAAAGTTCTGAAGCAGCCTGGTTCTGACTTGCTCAAGAATTCAGTTCTAAATATATATTTTCTAGAATCTCTGGGAGAAAAAGGTTTATGAATGCCTGTATTTTTATTTATCATATGATTTGAGCGTATTTAAATTAGAAGATAACCAGAAATCATAAGAATCGCTTAGGAGGGCAAAAGGATCATTTTAGAATCCTTTTCCACCTCTACCCTGATCATTTCTCTTCACTGAAGGTTCAGGCTAGATGACCACAAGTCTTGCCAGAGTCTAGGCTGTACCACTGTGTCCTCGCTTCAGTCATGGATCCACTCGTGTGTATTTGGGTCCTACTTGCAAGGACCTTGACCCTTTCCTGGACAGATCTGACAGAGCTCACCTGCCTAGGACGAATGGTGGTCAGAATCCAAAAGACCACCAACATGTAACTGGGCTTTAACTATTTATAGAACAGAGGGTTTCCACTTCAATTTGGAAAATCGTTGAAGTAGTAGACTGAAGATACTTTCTTTTGATGGCTAGTAAATGCTAATGCCCTGCACACACACATAAACACACCCACACCTCGTTTTGTTTTGAAGTCATGAACTCACCACCATACAGCAATTATCCAATTTCAAAATGAGTCATATTAACTACCAGAAGAGTGAAATCTGTCCACGCAGTAACTTTTGGCATTACAAATCTCTTTCAAGAATTTCCTATTAGACTATGTCTTTCTGCCTTTTAGGGGAACATGGAGTGACTGGTTTAGTTTGGCAACATAAAATTTAGCTGTGCAAGGACAGGCAAGAGGCAGGTGATCCAGGCAGAACCAGATTCAAGTGAGGTCTGAAAACCTGTTGCAAATGAAAATTTCAGCTCAGGGCTGGAATCCAGTGAAACCTTCAAGCTTATCATTATTCATTAAGCAGATTGAAGGAGTGAAATGAAATTCAGCAAATTGTCCGCCTCTGCAGAGTACAATATGTTCGTTTTCAAGGGAAACTGGTGTATGGATGGAAGATGAAGCATAAGCCACTCTTACCTTGGAGCAGGGAGGGGAGGGTTACTGGGGGGGGTCAAACGTTTTTTAAAAAGCCATGTCCCTCTCTCAATGAACTTGCACATCCCTCAGTGGCCTGTCTGGCCCCTTCAGTATGCCCTGGTGAAAAAGTCCAGCTGTCCATACTCACCTGCTGTATGTGCTGATGCCAGGCCACCAAATGTTCACAAGTGGCAGCCACACTGAGCCCCACCCAAACTCTTCACTGATCCTTTATTAAGACTAACCTCTGCTTCAGCCCTGCTCCTGTGGCATTTTGTGGGAGATAATTCAAAGCTGAGTGGCATCACTGATTGAAACACAGAGCTAAAGATGAGAAGGGAAGACCCTTCCTTCAGACACTCAGCATGTTGCCTTTTTCCTGCCATTCAAGTGATTGATCTGGTTATAATTACCCAGACAGATCACTTCATTACTTGCTCTGTGACAGTCTTCATGAGAGACTGGAGGAATTTTTTTTGTGGAGACCCAGATAAAGAGATGGTGTTCCATGAAGTACTGTGTTATTAGACAGGACCAACAAGCAGAAAAAGAAACAAGGAAACATGTTCTCCTGTGTTAAGGGGGAGCCGGGATAGCTCACCGAGGTAGTCAGAGCTCAGCACCCTCTGTCCCCACTTGCTCCTTTCGTTTATCTCATGCTATGCTGCCACAAAGATACAAGCACAAACTTCCTTCAAGGAAACACAGTAAGCGTGGCTGGACTTCAGCCTTGCCTGCCTGTCTGCCATGCTGCTTCTCTGCTGACCTGGACAGTGAGACCTGTCACTTAAGCTTAGACATGCCACATATCCAAGCTTAGATATGCCCAGCGCAGATGATGCCCATCCCCACTTGTGGCACCAGCTCCACCTGGGAAACAGGGAGGGGAACAGGCACTTGTCAGATTCGTCAGACTGGGGTTGGATGTCTGCCTCGAGAGCAATGACTGTTTCTCTGCTAACTACAAAAGGAATCTGAATATGAACATGCAGTAGCTGAAATGAACATGCTAAGTGAGATGTAGACACGGGCATGACTCTCAGCCAAGGTAACTAGAGGTTAACAGAGTTAGGAGTACTTAGTTTAAAGCAGAAGTATTTCTCCATCATCCATTTTTTTATTTTTTGAAGTAGAAATTGTAAGAAAGCCAATTCTTCAAGGTCCTAGAGGCTAAAGATTGTAGCATGCTGCTTCAGAGCTTGCTTGATGAGTATGTAATTCAGTCAATCCTTTCTCCTAATGAAATGTCTCACCTATAACATTTCTCTGAGCTTCGGGGTTTGTTTTCCATAGAAAATTATCCTTTAAAAAGAATAGCACTGTGCAACTGAAGTTCCTTTCCTCCAGTGAATGCACAGCACTCTGCAGTTGTCAGCTGCCTGTCTCACCACATTATAACCCTCTCTCGTTGCCAGAAGTACACTGATGAACAGGGATTTCTCTCGACGTCAAGTCTCTCGACGTATGCAACCCCTGGCAGGATGGGGCACCAATCAATGATTAAGGTCAATCCGTCACATCCCCATGTGTGGTGCTCTCATAACAAAGCAGCAGCGGAGCCAAGAAGGAGCTCTGGGTGCTCATTACACCACACACTCCCTAACTTGTTAATTGTGTTTGAACAATGAAAAGTCGTTTGGGAATTAAATTTGGTGTGGAAGTCCTCAGCCAAAATGTGCATTTGCTTGGGACATTTGGGAAATGAGGTGTTGAGAGTAAACTGCGTGCCGACAGTCTCATGGCCCCCTGGGCACTTCGGGGTGGATTTGGACCACCTACAAGGGTACCTTGTGAATATTTAGGCATTGGTGGAGGAATTCAGGGAAATGATGAGTGCTTTAAAAAGCCTACAGCTGCCTGACCACGACCCGTATGTCTGACCACAGGAGGGGACAGGCTGCAAAGAGGGGCAGGCCCACTTGGGCACAAGGTGTCAGGGCAGCCTGGGCTGGCAGACTCCTGAAGACATGCTCAGCTCCCACAGACCTTGCATCCAGAACCACAGGCAAGCAGCACAAACACGATCTGCTGGCAAGAAGATCCCCAGCCAGCATCATTTGCTCAATAGAAGCTCCTTCCAAAATCGTTAAAAAAGTTAAATTACCCATCTATTGAACAGGGAAACAGGAAGGCAAAGTCCTGGGCCACTTGGCAGCCCCCAGCAGAGCACCCTCTGTGCTGTGTTTGTTCTCTACCTACTCCTGGGGCTTTGCTGCTTCAGTAGAAGTGTGAAGTTCAATTGCCATAGCAACAGCATCTGGCAGGTGCAAAACACTATTCTGTCTGCTAGATGTAAGGGAGAACCTTTCTGCTCCAGGGAAGGGAACTGTCAGTTGTAATGAAGATTGTCCTCTTTTCTCTTACCTGGAAACATAGCAAGGAAAACTCTTTATTGATTTTTCGTCAGAGGACTGGGGCTCCAGGATTAATTATCTTCCTCTGTTTTTCTTTACAACACAATAGGTATCCGTATAGGTAGAGGCAGTAAGTGTTTGGGCTATATATAACACCGTCTACAAAGCAGCCAAGGGAATTTCTTTCCACAAAGGCAGTGAGAAGGAGGTGAAGTTGCATGGAAAACAAGGCTGCTCTTCCCAGTGTCCCCATGATTGTCCTCACTGGCCAGAACACAGGTCATCTTTGTCAAGGCCCAGAGAGCTTCCTCCCTGCCTTTTAAGGTTGCTGGGCTCTGGTACTTGGGCCAGATGTGTAGGACAAGCCTTCCTGTTTGATACAGACACAATTTCCCCCATACTGTGCCCCAGGAGCAGTTTTTTTCCCACAGAGATAGTGTTGGGATGCACCCAGGGCTTGGGGCTGGGCCAGCAGGACATAGCACTGCATCCACTGAGACATCCACCATCCTCTTGCCTTTAAACCTTGCACACCTTGGGAAAGGGATGTCCAACTGCACAGCCCAAAAGCATGTGTGTTTTCATTGCATTACTCATCTGGAACATGGATGATGGAGTCACCCAGCACAGAGGCACTGTGCCCTGAAGAGAGGGAGGTGTTTGGCCACATGTGTACACGTAACCATCAGCTAGTGAACTTTTTCATTTGTCATTCAATTTAAATATTTGAGGGCTGTCCCTCATTATTTCGAAGCAGCCCCTATTCAGCAAAAATGCTCTATTTTACTATTGAAATTAGGAAATTATGAGCATGCTTTTATGGTCAACAAAGCCAGCAGAACAGGGAAGGGTGTGGTGTACAGATGACAATCAGTGGTCTGTCCCACCAGGTTGCAGAAGAGTATTAATGAAACAGGCCCTCTGTAAAAGCTTCTCAATTATTTCCAATTTTTTTTCCTGTACAAATATAACTCAAAATTAATTTTGATTTGAAGGATGAGGTCCAGGAACGAGCTGGCATTACAGCTTTCCAGGAACGTCTTGTATTGTAACATTATCACTCAAGTAAGAAAATGTACAGGTAAACCATGAGGCAGGTGAGCAGTGTCAGTGTGTGCTCCAACAAAGAATGCCTCTGTGATGCTGTATAGTACATACTAATTATTAAACATGTATTTCCATGTAACAGTATTTCCTTCTGTTTTAGAGGGAGTGAAATCCAAGGTAATATTTCTGTTTATTTAGCAGTGTTATGAACAATATCAAATACATTACAAATCAAAAGTGGCCAAACCCAAGCCTATTTCCTTGATGGAGGTAGCTTTCATCTGCCAAGTGAGTCCACAAAAGAGCAAGGAAAGAGCAGCAAGGCCATCCCCTCCAAAGGCGCTGAAGGCTGCAGTTATTTGTATTCTGAAACACAAAAAGCACAAATTCAAAGTAACATGTGTTAACAGCCCTCTCTATTGCAACCTTCTAGCTAGAAACAATACATCTAAAAATACATCTGCTGATGAGGTCAGTAGGTTTATCCCTGACAAGAGGCGGAAGGGCAGGAACTATGCAAAATCAGGAAAAAAATCCTACAGCAGTAGGAAAAGATCAAGCTCTTTGTTTGTACTTTCAGCTTTCCTGACCAGCTCCAGTATGGGATCTCTTTCATGCTGTTGAAACTTCAAGTTCAAATTATCACTGCTCAGAGTGCAGCATAATTACTAAAATTTTTAAAAAGTGTTAAAAACCAACACAAATAGCTACTTAATAAAAAACAATTTTTTGTACAGTATTCCCCCATTCCACAACCCTGAGTAAAGACACATATTTAGTGTCCTTATGGCTGATGGTGGCTAATTTACTCATCACCAGACAACAATGTCCACTAGACTGTATGTGTGTAGCTGAAGATGGTCAAACTGTACTCATAGAATCCTCTTCTCATTCTGTTATGGGTTTTCTGAGAGCCCGGTTCATATGTGGCACATGAGATATTTCCCTACTCCCACAGAAACCTAGTGTGAAGAAGAAAATGTGGTGGCTTTTAATCCTGTAAGCACACTCTTCAAGCCAGAACCAAGAAGCACAACCAAGATGCCAGGAACTTCCAGAAATAGCAAGAGGCGGCAGGGCAGTCAAGGTTTTTCCCAATGAGTGACTAAAAGACAGAAGTTAAAAACTGCAGTTTGGAGGATAAGCAAAAGAGTTTCATGAAGAGCCTGACACAGGCCTGCTAGGGTCACTGCAGAACAGTAAGCAGAGGTGGAAAATACCATTGGTCAGCCCGGTAGTTACACACATTCACAGTGCAATGCCTTCCTGTGAAGAAGTACAAACCAATTTGGGCTTAAAAGCAGTAGCCAGTTTTAAAAGACTCATGTGAAGAAGAAGGAAACAAAAGAAAGAGAAAAAAAAATAAAAACCTTGGCTTTATCCTTGTGCCACCCTCTCTGCTTGCTGCAAAGGCACAACCTGCAGATGTGTGCCAGGCTTGCAAATCACACTAAAGCATCTGTGCCTGGGAACCAGTTCTGCTCCTAAGTCAGCATTTTCTCACCCGATGTTCCAGAACAAGAGTTGACCTTTCTGACAGTGCTGCTCTAGAAGAAATTGGAGGGACCAATTGCATCTACAAAGCAACTCCGCTGAGGCAAAATCACCACAGCAGCCAAGGCAAGCCCTGCTGAACTGTGGGCTCACCAAAGAGAACCCTCTGCAAATCTGCATCTGCTCCCATTGCAACGAGTGCCAAATATGCCCTTGACTTCAGCTAGAGCAGGATCAGGTGCTCTCTTGTGGGAAAGACAAAGGCATCTTAACAGAGAAAATCAGAGCCTATCAAATAGGATAATTACAGAAATTGTAAAGGAATTTTTCAGGGGGATATTTTTTGGGGAAAACCTCTGTATTTCTGTTATTGCTACTGGAATCCCTCGGTTAGACATAGGTGGCTGTGAAATTCCAACCCTTTCCCTGTAGGGACAGGGCTGGCAGGCTAAGACCCAGTTATTTTATAGCCGGAGTGATTGCTCTGGTTTTTAAGCTCCCTGAATCCCTTTGGATAGCTGAGAAAAACTGACAAGGTTAATAAAATCCAGGCAGTTAAGAAGTAGCTGTGACATTGCCAGTTGTGGGGAATCAGACCAAGAGGTCACTCACGCTGATTTCAGCCATGTTACACTTGGGATAAATGGAGCCCGAGAGATTTTTGCTCCAGTCACAACTGCACAACAGTTAAAAGCTCAGGATCTCTTAGCCTTGGTACCTTCCCCGTGTGAACACACTCCTGCACTGCTTTTGGTCTCACACCTGTGCTTTGAGGTGCAGCAGCATCCAGGCACTGCCTCAGGCTTGTCTTTCCAGGCTCATCCAGGGGTGCACTGGGCTGTGTCATATCCTGGCAAAGGGCTCACACTCCAGCAACACCGACCAGGTCCCAGGCACATCCCTGCCATGATGCCTGAGGTGACCACCTAAAACCAGAGACTAGACAAGAATAAGGGAATAAAGGTAGGTATTTATTAGAAGGGCCTTCAAAGGTACACCCTGGGCAGTCAAAGGCTACACCCAAGATGGACGCCAGGTCTCAAGTTCTTCACACCTTTTTAAGTTTGGTCCATTTGCATATCAGGATCAATTCTCCAATTACAACCCCAGTTAATGATGGAACTACCCCAAGTTTGCTCCCCTCTTCAGAGGCCTTAGTTTACATATTTTGGGGCCTGGGACAATCTAGGTGTCCTTGGAGAGCAAACCTAGAATGGTTTGTTATGTCTAACCAGCATGAGAAAACAGCAGCTAACAGAAACTTCAGAGTTACACACTAGGCAGTACAGGATTTGAAAAATATAAAAGTTAAAACCTAAGGCATCATTCCCCCTCGCTTTAGAGGCTTGACAAGGCCTCTACCTTGTCAAGACTCTATTCTAAAGTATTCTAAATATCTACTAATAGTATGTGTCTAACAGCAGTATACATTTAACAACAATATATATAAACAAGAATTATAATTGAAAAATATAAAAGTTAAAACCTAAGGCATCAGCCAACCTCCACCACAGCTTAGGGCCATCTTTTCCTGTAACACAGCCCTCGTGGGGCTGGCAGGGAGATTCATGGCTTACCCCTCCTGGTACCTTTACTTGCGACCCATACAGCCCGTAACACACAACTCCTGCCAAAGTAGGGGTTTTGGTCTTTTTTTTTAAGTCATTTGCTTTACCCCACACTAGAAATGCACAGATCCAGCTCAAAGAAGAAATCATTATATGCTGTGCCATCCTTGCTTTGCCTCACCACCCTAACTGGTTTTTTGAAATTCAGGGAAATTCATCTCAGGAGAGAAGTGTCTGTTCGCTCTCCAGACATCAGGAGCACAGCTGACCTTTGCAGGATGGAGGCTCTCTGATTTTGCTGTCTGTGTCTTTGAAACGGGCCCATTTATACTCTTCTTTTTTTTTTCCTACCATGAGGTAACGGTATGTCTGCTTTTGTCAGGTGATCAAGTTCCCTCCCAGCACAAGTCAACTCTTAGGGAATGAAATCTCTTTTCCAAATAATCACATACGACATCAACAAAATAAAGCTTATTTAAAGCACACACTAGCAAATTGCTATTTACCCTTGGAATTGTTTTCACAGGCAGTAAGTAAATTTTATTTGAAGCAATCATTATTGTAGATAAGGGGTACAAGGCTATATTTGTTACGGGAAAAAATCACACTATGGAGCTATAAACAGTAAATTGAAGCTATGAATGCAGAGGAAATTTCTTGATTGATAAAACCAAAATTAAATAAGCAGTTTTAAAATATTTTTGGCATGTATCTTATTCTAATCTGAAGACTTGGGCATGTGTAATATATGGAATTCTGGATTAAGCCTAAATTTAAAAGAAACTGCAAAACTCACCTCTCACAGATAGACACCCTTTGTAGAGCAAAGAGCAAATGTGTACCAGGTTCTGCAAATTCCTTGTCCTCTGCTTATCATTAGATACAAAAGCACTCATCAAGTGCACAGCATTAATCATACAAAAAAGTATTTGCAGAACAGAGACACCATTTTCTCCAGCTGCACTGCCCAAGATAGGCAGCATTAGAGCCAGGAAACAAATCACAAAGTCAGGGCATCCTCTTTCAGCTGGAACTGCTCGGTAAAAAACTCTGCCTGGAAATGGCTGCAGCCCTGCCTAATTAGGCAGACTGGACCTAACATCCATGCAAGTCTTTTCAGGGAAAATGGATCTGGACTGGAGTTGCGATTACCCATTTCTGACACTGGCTGCTGCTGGAGAGAGAATACCAGATGAGATGTACTGCTCCAGCAAGTGCTAAGTTCTTAATGTAGGTATTTTGTGGAAATTGTTGAAAAACATCCTAATTGGAAGGAACTTCTGCTTCTCCAGCATATAATTTTCCCCATTTTTTAGCACCGAGGCATTTGCATGAAAACAAGCTCTTTGCTTTTAAAATTCCACTGCACTTGTTGTTTATTCCCCACTGGAATTCATAATCCTGTGTTTGCACAAAGCACTATAATTGGTTGCTGTGGAAGTGTTTCTATCAGAAGGGAATGATTATTAATAATAAAGAACAGTTGCATAATAGAGATTGGTAAAATATGCACCATTCTAATAATAATGCTAATCTCCATGAAACCAGTCTCTTCAAATGCTTTGAAATAAACATATCTCAATGATTAAAATCATCTTTAAACATGAAGAGCAGCAAGAATCACAGGAATGAGTACAGGTGGAGGTTGACTCTATCAACGAGAGTGGTGCATTTTGCGGCTGGCAAGTACAAAATTCCACTCAATACATAAACTGTATTGGTTTGCATGGCCAGGTTTTGGTAGTGGGAGGCCACTTCTTACAGTGGCTTCTGTGAGAAGCTGCTGAAAGCTTCCCTGTGTCCAGCAGAGCCAATGCCAGCCAGCTCCAGGATGGACCCACCACTGGCCAAGGCTGAGCCTATCTGGAATGATAGTAATGCCTCTTTGATAACATATTTCAGAAGGAAAAAAAATTATTGTGCAGATGTAATTTGGACCAGAAAAGAGCAGGGTGAGAACATGTGAGAGGAACAGCTCTGCAGACACCAAGGTTAGTGGAGGAGGAGGGGGAGGAGCTGCTCCAGGCACTGGAGCTGAGATTCCTCTGCAGGCCACAGTGAAGACCATGGTGAAGCAGGCTGTCCCCCAGCCGCCTTTGGAAGGCCATAGGGAATGCAGAGATCCACTGCAGCCCATGGAGGAGACCCATGCTGGAGCAGGTGGATGCCTGAAAGAAGGCTGTGAATCCATGGGAAACCCATGCTGGAGCAGAGTCCTGGCACGGACATGTAAACCTGTGAAGAGAGGAGCCCACACTGGAGAAGGTTTCCTAGTAGGACTTGTGACCGACCCTGCGGGGGACCTACGCAGGAGCAGGCTGTTCTGGAAGAACTGCACTGTACGGAATAGACCCACACTGGAGCAGTTTGTGGAGAGCTGTTGCCCGTGGGATGGGTTCACATTGGAGAAGTTTGTGAAGAGCTGTCTCCCGTGGGAGGGAATCCACACTGGAGCAGGAGAAAGACTCCCCTCTCTGAGCAGTGGAAGAAACAACATGTGATGAACTGTCTGTAACCCCATTTCCAATCTCCCTGCACTGCTGCAGGGGCGGAGGTAGAGCCCAGGAAGGAGGGACAAGAGGAAGGAAGATGTTTTTAAGATTTATTTTACTTCTCATTATCCTGCTCTGATTTTGTTAGTAATAAATTTAATAAATATCCCCAAGCTGAGGTGGTTGTTCCCAAGACAGTATTTGGTGAGTGACCTCTCATGGTCCTTATCTCAACTCATGACTCTTTTGTCATATTTTCTCTTCTCGGTCCAGTCATGGAGGGGAGTGAGAGAGCAGCTTTGGTGAATGCCTGGCATTCAGACAAGGGTCAATCCACTACACTGCCCCAAACTAAAATTTTTAAGACTCAGCTGGCAATTAATTACCTCATATATGTTGCTGCGACCCCCTGCCTATTCCCTGCGCCAGCTAGCAGCGGCAGGGGGCTGGGGGGCAACATGGTCCCCTGGGGTCCGTTGAAAGAAGGGGGGCAGCAGCTTATCGGACCTCTGGGTGTGTCTCTGGGCTATGCATCCGCAGGCAGCAGCAAGCAGTAAGAGAAACACAGCATCGCCTCTTGATGGTGAAGCCAAAAGGGGTTTATTTCGGGTCCGGTGCTGGAAGAGGGGGAAAGGGGGAGGGGAGGGGGAAGGGGAGAGGGGACCAGCAAGAGCCTAGCAAGGCTCCCAAATCCCAAAGCAAAAAGGCCCCGCGTGTCTCCCGGCACTCACTTTTCGCAATTTCAAAGAGCCCGCGGGTACAAGGCTTGAGCCAGTGAAAGGCTCATAGGGGAGGGATACATCTCTCAGGAACCAATGGACAGGGTTGCAGTTTAGGGATACACCATACATTTTGGAAGGGGGAAACAGAACAAACCACTTAAAGGAAAATGCATAACCACACATATAGGCAACTCCTGTTGGCCCAAAATACATGTAATAGTGAACTAATATAACTGACAAATTTCTCCATCTATTTTTAAAATTCTCAAGAGAAGGAGAGGCTTTGCTGGCAGCTTACATTTTTTCTGATAGTCTTACTGCAGACATGGAAAGCTTTGTTTTCTTGTTCCTGAGACTCAGAAGTCTGGCATGGGTATTCTGTTTCTAACTGTTCTAGGAATCAGCATGCATAGGGCTTTTGACCAGATCACAAACTTGAAGTCCATGAGAGTCTGCTGGTATATTACTAACTCACTGTAGACCTTCAGGGTTGAAGCATCTTCCTCCTTAGCACAGAACTTCCTAGTTTTCCCTTGTAAGACACATTCCTTCTTTTCCAGCCCACTGATTTAACCTTTTAAACTAGACCCATGCTATTTCAATGGCAGTAGGAACAACCCTTGTTTCAGAGCAATGCACAGAGATCTGCATGCTTATTTAGGGCTCCTGGTCCCTGGGTTTGCCTGCACTAGAACTTTCGGGGAATAAAATGTTTGCTTTAAACTGAAAAGCAATCATGGAATGACATTATATAAAGATAAATTTCCTGAACAAGGGCATGTTTAACAATAGAGATCCTCCTCCATAACAGCTGGCATCTACCTTTTTTTTTGTTCTAGGTTAAACAGTAATACCTCCAAAATAATCAGGTTCTTTTTTCTTGTGAAATTGTTTCTGATTCCTCTTGCACCTTTTCCTCAGTCATCACACCTGCCCTCTCTCTGAGAAGCACAGGGATCATTCCTTCATGCCAGCCAGGATGTTCAAAGCTTGCTTGCTTCTCCCCTGTGAAACTCCCTCATTGTTGCCTGGCACTAGACACCACTTGGTGCTCCATGTCCAGTAAGGAGATGAAAAAGTCACTTTTTTTCCTTTCCTTTTCTTCTACAGGTGTCTTTACAAACTTATCAACAGCAGAAGTTAAATCTCATGTTTTTGGCTTCAGACTGTTTGTCTGTTACAATATCTTGAGGAAACATTGATAAAACTTATGCAAGATATTGTGATAGGTATTAACATTTTGTTTTCTTCCTCTATTCATAACTAGCTTTATTGTGTGAGTCTTAATGTAAGTTTAAACATGTTACCTCAGAGATCACAAGCAGGAATGGCTTCTTCTATCACCTGCAGCCCTCTCAGACAGTCTCAGTTATCAAATGTCCTTGCGGTGGACACTAGGAAAGCAACCTGACAGCCTGAACACCTGGTACGCTACAGCGATGGGAAATGGGATACAGAGTAACAAGGGAATGCCACCTCCTCATCCGAGCAGGCTGTGGTAGTGCCTCTGCCTCTCTCCTTGCCACCCCACAGCTTTCATGCAGAGAGTAGCCTGGAGCTGAGGCTGACTGTACCAGGTGCACACTTTTTGTCAGGTCTGGCTCTGGCTATCACCTGCCTTATATAAGTAAGCAAAACAGCCACACAGTTAAAGATTGGCCTGCTCTGTCCACGTAACTGTTCGGTTCAGTTGAGTGACTAATAAAACACAAAACTGGAGATATGGTCCAAAATCAGCCTTTTCCTGAGGGACCATGTTTCAAATGAAGTAAGGGCTTGTGTTTTTAAAGAAGAGCCTACTCTACTGCTTCAAATGAATATGCATCCTAAAACCTGCTTTGATTTAAGATTTACTTCAACACACATCCATCTAATATAAGTGCATATCTTCCTTAAAGAAAATTATAGAATTTCTTTTTAGTGAATGATATTTTTAAGTAACAGGAAAAACAGAGAAGCAACGGACAAGTGAAAAGTCTTTATAATAGCAGTCATCCACAATTGCCTTCATGTCTGGCTTTCAGCAGATCAAAGGTTATTTGGGTTTTATAGGTAAGGTACAGAGGTATTTACAAAGCAAACATCATTCTAAGACATGGAGATGAAAATATAGTCCTTAATATGGACTCCAAATTGTTTTATGCATGCATGACAAAGACAAAACTGAAATATTTACATAATTGCCTTTTGTTACAAGGTTTGCCAAAGCCTGCAATATGCCCTTTTATAAAATGAAAGGACTCTGTCTTGTCTGCTGATAATGGCATCTTTGGCATGGACTGGAGGTGATTATTTTTCTGTTTTGACAGATGGAGAGTTCAAGGTCCAGGTACCACTTCTCTGGGTGCAGTCTTTGTCACTAAGTGAACTGTTCAGTGGTAATACGACCAGGAGGGGTTGGAAATATCCTTGGCCTGATCTCTTCATCAAAAAGCTATCTCTCTGACAAAACACACATTATCAGACAACGAAGAAGTGTCTCTCTCCTCTCAGTCAAATAAACTGCAGTGAAATAGTTAATTAAATTCAAGGCCAACTGATGTGGGTTAACTTAAACTTACTCAGTAAATAGTCATGTAGCTGCAGCTACTCCTTGCCAGTGATCTTCTCCGGCATTTATACGAGTAACAGCCCTCAAACTCTACAGAGACATGCAGGAAAATCCTTCTAGAGTTCACATAAAATGAGAAATATTCACTTCAAACCAAAGAAATGAGACATCAGTATGCAAGCAAATGGATGGTATCTTGGAGGTGTACATGTTTGGATTTGCAAAAGGCTTTGAACAAGCTCCTCACCAAAGACTGTTAAGCATCTGAGTTGTCAGGATACATGTGAGAATACACTCTTCTGAGTCAGTGACTAGTGAGAAGATGTAACACAAAGGACACGGATATGGTCCTAGCTCACAGTGAAGCGAAATTCACAGCAGGATCCAGTGAGGATTTGAGAGACCTGTATTAAATAGCATATCCATGCATGACCTGCAAAGGAAAAAGGGGATAACTAAAGTGACAAGTTCACAGGGGGGCAGAGTGATTCAGAGCAGCCAGGCCTGACTGTGGGGAAAAGCTGGAGGCAAGCTGATGCTGCAGAGCTGCAGAGGAATTACACAACATGGAGATAATGGCAGGCATATTCGGGTGTCTGTAACTGCAAAGTAATGCACATGGGGAAAAAACCAAAACCTTAAACTATGTCTTATGGAGTCTGAAGAAAGTTTAATCAGTCAGGAAAGAAATCTTGAAACCATGTGTTACTTCTGTGGGAGTAACTCCATGTTCAGCAGTGGTTAAAAAGGCATTTAGGGAATTACTAGCAAAAGAATAGAGAAAAAACCAGACAATACTATCAGGACATTGTAAAAACCCCCGGAGCATATACTCATGAAATATTGAGTACCACTCTGGTCATGCCATCTCAAAAGGAATACAATACAGTTAGAAGCAGTGCTGGTGGGCAGCAGGATGGTATGACTTCCAAATGAAACAATGATTAAAGAGATGAGGAGTACACTTTGGAAACTGTATGATTGAAGGGGTACAAAGCACAGGGCTCTCAAGTCAACACACTATTGCTGAAACAAATAGTGAGGGTTGTTCCCTACTTGCTATTTTTCTGGGAAGAGTGGCATGGTCTGGTAGCAGGTTTAAAACAAAGATTAGGAAGAACTTTTTCACCCAGCACATAATTGTCACTGAACTCAGTGACACAGGATAATGCAAAGTGAAGAAATGGTAATCATTTCAAAAGGGTATTAGAATAGTTCATGAAACACCATTAAAGATTATTAACATGATGGTCTGTCTGCAGGTACTTACTGAGGAAAATCCCTGAGGCACAGAGAGTCAGTCTGTAAAAGCCTGCCAGGTAATACCACATACACCCTCTCTACCTGCCCTCAGCATCGATCGCTGGCCACTGGCAAGGGTGTGCGTAGGGCCCTCGCTCTAACCTACAGAGTGGTAACTCTCACCCTAATGTATTTTTCTCCTGAAACAAAGCCACAGTAACTTCATAAGGATACTGCACCCCAGATTTTGCTGAGAAAAGATATAAAAGATGCTGCAATTCCAGGCCTGTTTCTCCCCAGCACGCACAGCCCTCTTGTACTACCCCCAGCTGCCTTCATGCCCACAAGTTCTTGTGTCGTTCCCCAGAGCCTGCAACACAGACACCAATTTCACACTCTCAAAGCATCACTCTGGTGGGCTTCAGCATGGCGTCTGCTTCCCAAGAAACTGCAAAAGATGGACACCCACACACAAGCACAGCCACAGCCACAGGAGTACCCGAAGTGACTCAAGGAAAACCCAAGGCCAAGTAGTATACAATAAGAACAGAAGCAGCCTGCTCTCACAGATAGGATCAGCACTGAGTTGGGTTGGCACGCATTGGTTTTGCACCAATGGCAAATTGATCTTGAGGTCTCTCAGTTGAAAGCTGGGGAATCCAAGGGAACAAAATGAAAGAGTGTATGGTCAAAAGGATGCTGAGAAACAGAGAGCAGGTCCACATAAGGTGAAGGCCTTAGGCAGTCCCGTGGGATGCTCTGCCTATGGGAAGTTCAGTGAAAGGCTGTGAAACTTTGGAAAAGTTCAGGGAGCTTTAGGGCCAGAGAAATTACTACCAGCAACTACCCTCGCAGAAGTTTCCTTGCAAACCCTTCCACATCTCTGATTGCCAAATGAAGATTTCTGCTTTGCTGCTTCAGCTTATCTGAGTCCTTGTCCCAGCCAATGCACTTACATTATTTTTAGCAAACACAGTAAAATTCCATTTTGTTTCTGAAACATCCAGTTCTCCCAGACTTCACTACTGTGCTTTTGCTGAGGCCACACTGTTTTACAGGCTTATAACCTCTGCAGTTTAGCAGAGTCAGATTTATCAGATACAATGATGGGTAAAACTGCAGAGTCCAAAGGAAATTATGAAAATCTCAGTTGAAATAAGATACTGCAGTTAACATAGGAATTCTTTTTTTCCCAGTTTAAGCAATCCAGATAAGCACCTGAGCATTTAAGCTTTAAAGGCTGTAGAAGCCTGGCTTACCACTAAGTCTGACAGTGCATAATCAGACTGAAAGAGGGCGGATTTAGATTAGATATTAGAAAGAAATTCTTCACTGCAAGGGTGGTGAGGCACTGCAACAGGTTATCCAGAGAACTTGTGGATGCCCCATCCCTGGAAGTGTTTAAATTCAGGCTGGTGGGCTGAGCAACCTGGCGTAGTGGAAGGTATCCCTACCCATGGCAGGCAGTTGCAACAATATGATCTTTAAGGTTCCTTCCAAACAAACCAGTCTACAGTTCTATGGTTCTATAGTTCTATGATTGCTATGACTATGGGAGTAACTGAGTTCCTGTAAATCACACCTTCCACTTATGTGACACTGCAGCAGAACTATATGGGTGTTTTTAGACACTCATTGCTTAAAAGCTTAAAATGCATAAAGTTCATTAAAATAAAGGGAGCAGAATACTGTAATGCCTTGCCTTGCATTACACCGAATCCCTTGTCCTAAGCTGTGGAGCCAGACTAGGTTCAGAGTGGGAGTTTGCGGCAGGCAGGACGCCCAAACCTACAGCACTGAAATAAGTACACAGCAAAACACAGGTCCCTACGCTAAGGGCAGGGCCTCCAACCTGCCCTGCTCTCAGCCAAGTGCCTGGATGTGTGGCTTCTGCCTGCAGTGCTGAACAGCCTCACCTCCCAGCCAGGTGCTGCTCTCAGCTGAACCGTTATGGTTGTCAGCTGCTCTGGCTCCCCTGGATCCTGTAGAATCCATTCCTGCAATGCAGCCCATTGAAGCAGTGGTCTGGATGTAGGGCACTTATGATGTCATCCTGTTCAGGAACTCTGATAAATCCCAAAAGGACCTGGGGGTATCTTGAGATGCCTAAACAACCTTATTTGTCAGATCAGTGAGTAAGGATGGCTTGCTGTCTGTACAAGTAACATAAGAGAATGGTGTCTATTGGCATGCTAAGCATTACTGAGTGTTCCTTGTCCTAACATCTGAAATGCCCAACAGGAAAACCTGACAGACACAGGTTCACCCACCCAATTCCAGCTACCTCTGCTCTTGTCCTGGAAAGGGACAAGGAAAATCAGCTTTCTGATGTCAAACACAAGTCATGTTGGAGGAGGAAAATTTTCAGGTGAGTCACAGAGATTCTGTGAAAACTAGGAAAGGAAAAAAAATTCCAACAGCACAACCCTGCAAGAATAAGTTTAACAATCTTGTTTCTCAGGCTATTCATAGACGATCATTAAAAATCCCAGCTTGAAGCTCTGTTCCTCAGCCCTCTCCTGGAGGATCTCCTCTGATTTCTGGTTTTTGTGTAAGGAGCATATATTTTGGTCGAGGATAGTGCTGACACAGGGGCACCTTCCAGCTGTCCAAATGCTGGCATGGGCAACTGGGGAAGCCAAGAGCCCTCAAGCTGTACAGCTTCAGCTGGGGGTCTGGCACAGGTGTGCAGAGTAACTAATATTGGTTAATAGGAGAAAAAGTTATTCTGAGTTGATTCCCTGTTGTTTTTAATCACAAACAGCATTTGCCTTCATTTTTCCTTTCCCTGCCTTATACCATTTTAAGGCCTATCCTACTCTTACTGTCATCATGGTCCCCACTGAGACTCAGCATAGTTCACAATAAAACTTCATCTTTCAATTTGTCACTGGCCATACAGAAATTAAAATCTCAAACATCCAACTGCGAAGTCACACAAAGGCTGGAGGCTTATGAAGTTGTTGGCAGAATGCTGTGCTGGCAGGATGTGGTGGGTTCACCTTGGCTGGCTGCCAGACACCCACCCAGACACTCTCACTCCTTCTCCTCAGCAGAACAGGGGGAGAAAATAAGATGGAAAAGCTCATGGGTTGAGTAAGAAAACCTAAAGCTGTGCCTGGAAGCAAAACAAAAAGAGAAATTTATTCCCTACTTTCCATCAGCAGGAAAGGAAGCAGGGCCTCAGTACGTATAGCAATTGCTTGGGAATACAAACATCACAACCATGATGTCTCCTCATTCTTCCCTTTATCTCTGCTTTTATCACAGAGTACAACATCATATATGACGTCCCTTTGGTCCCTTCTCTCTCTCAGCCTCCTGCCCATTCCCAGCCTGGCCTTTTTCAGGGTCAGAGGATTGGCAAGACAGCCTTGATGCTGTGCAGTCACTGCTCCACAGTAGCCAAAACACTGGTGTCTTCTCAGTGCTGTTTTAGCCACACACGCAAAGCCCAGCACCCTAGAAGCTGGTATGAAGAAAGTTAACTGCATCCCAGCCAGACCCAGTAAGTAAGAGCTGAAAGAATCTAAATGTCTATATTATGAAATTAAAAGGGAAAAAACCCCAACCCAACCAAACAAACCAAATCCTGCCTCTTCTATAAAAAGCCTACTACAGACAAATATAGTTTTACAACTAATCCAACTTCCTAGGTGGCTACACTTCCAGCACCATGTAGTTCCCTTGCAAGCTCCATAACTTGGATTTATACATCCTCTGTCATGCATGCATGGAAGTTCAAAAAGATCTTTTATTTGCCTTTAGGATGATGATTCTTCTAGGCTTGTGTAATACACTCAAAAAACAGGTGGATGGTTTTTCGTCATTTCCTTATGCAACAAGAATTATGAGATGACAATTCTTTCATTTTGGAAAGGATGTTCACTTGGAGAAAGGATATGAAAAGGCTTAAACCCTACAGACTGTCTCTGATTCCTTTTACACTCTGAAACTGTGAGTCCCTGCAGAGCTGGATGAGCTCTAAAGGCAATGGGATGCTGGGCATTGGCTATAGTCTCGATGAGACTTCAGGAGCACTAACTCTGCTCTGCATGCTCAGATGAAATTTTGTACTGGGAAGCCATAGGTGGGACAAAATCCAGCACCTTTCCCTGAAAAGAGGGAAAATCTCCTTTTAGATATAGTAAGCACTGAGGAGTTTGGTCTTAGTATAAATTTTGCAAAGACTGGCTCTAGTTTCTTAATAACACTGCCTAGCTGAAGCCAGGTAGAGTACCAACAAGGAAAAAAAGGATGAACAGGGCGAGCAAGGCATGGTTTCACCTCACTTAGCACCATCATGCTGAGCACACAGCATGCCCAGGTCCCACTGCAGCCACCAGAGAGGCACTTCTAAAATCCATTCAAACATCAAGTTGGCTGATTTCCCTTTGGGCTTGCCTGTCACTCTCCATCGATGACGGAATGGTCCAGCAGGGCAGCAGAGCTGCCATGGAGTCTGTCTCACTCTGGCATCTTATTTTAAGGTGTGCAGAGCCAGAGCCAGTCCTCTGAGCATTTTTTCTCTCGGATCTAATTCCATCTTCATGACTAAAAAATGAAAGCATAAGAGTCTTAAATTATCGCTACTCTCCTTTGAACTTGGCTAATACTGGGCTCTGTATGGAGCAAAGAAATTACACGTGGATGGGCAGAGGCAAAGCAGTCACTCAAATTGAGGGCACTGCACTGAGGGCACACTGCATTACTACAACATTCGCACACTGGAAGCTAATAATTAAAATTCATCTTAATCATGTATCTTTTGTGGTCCTCTCAAAGCTGAATAAATGTTCATTCACTGCCTGGTAATAGCTGACAAAGTCCTGAATACTGGAACAAAGAATTCGTCCTTATTTAGTCATATTCTGGAAAGCCATCTTCTTTTTTTCATAATTATTATTAACACTGCACCATTAAGAATCATGATCATCATTTGCAAACTAAAGAAGCAGTAAATGTCTGGGTGCAAAATTTATTAGTCAAAAGCTATTGCCTGATGTGAGAGACAGTGCTGTAATTCCTAATTTTTCACACAGAATCTCACTTCCAATAGGGAATTGTTGAAAATTGTTGATAAATCATTGCTATGATATATTTAAAGGCTGATGGTGAGCACTGCAAGGCATAAATCACAGAAACTGGCATTTTAAACTAGTAAATAAAAAGTAAATTAAAATATCATCACATAGATTTAGAGAGTGCTTGACAACAAGGGCCTCTGATTGATTTTTTTGGGAAACAACAAGTACTGGAAGTCCACATTATGACCCTGCATTTCTAAGGCAACACCCTGTCACCAAAACTTAAATTATGATCATCTCCAACTGAGAAGAATGGCAGAATCTGGCCCACAGTGTGTATCAACATCCACTCTGCTCAATTGTAAAAGAGTCTGGAGGACAAAGCATGAAGTGGTTTGGAGGGACGGGATCAGACAGCCCCATTCAGAGAGCTTAGAGTCTGTCCTAAGCAAAAGAGAAATCTTACCCTTGTGTGGACAAAAGAAAAGAAAGCAAATGAAAACCAAGCTGGGGATATTCTGGCTGGAAAGCTCCGGGCTCAAGCTGTGGACACAAATAACAAGAGGCTGCAATTTGCCACTCTCATTGAGTAGCGCCTACATTATTTTTGGGTGTGCAGGGTGAGAATTACCTAATGCGTGATTTCCCCTCCTACCAGTAAAATGCAGATAGCACTCCACATACACAGCTCTCAGGATGAGCTGTGCCTCTTTTGCACATGTTACAAACTGTGATGTAACAGCCCAGGGACCAGGTGCCCAAAGGTGACCACCTCGAACCTCCCTTTTCTTTCTGGTGCTGGTGTTAAATGCTGGAGAGACTCCCCTCTGCAGGCCCTCTCTGACACAGCTCCTCCCAAGGCATGGCACTGTTGGGAGAGGAAGACACAAACCACGTTGTTCTACTATCTCTCCATCTGCCCATGTGACTGCAGGAGGAGTGGTTACAGTCAGTGTGCAGTCAAAACCTAGCAAGGAAAACAGCAATTTCTCTGTCTAAAGAGATGCAGGGCAGCTTTTTTGGACCATGTGCAGTTGGATTTACGGTTGCTTACCCATCACAGAGTTCTGCTGGGGTTTATCCAAGCTGCAGAAGTAATTTCATGAATATCTTTGCCGTATGGACTATTTAAGATGTTAAGAAACCAATTTGAAATATTTTTTATCTTAAAGTTTGTTTTCAGGTCTGGTACCTCCCACATCAAGGAAGATGCTTCTCACTAGCAGGACCATCAGTGAGCCTCTTATGGAAGAGGAGTTACCTAGAACAGCTTAGCCTTTTGGTCCAATAGTCCCATAAGCATTAGACTAAGCCTAGATTTTCTGCCATAAACGTTCTATTTAGACATATGTGCATCTTGATACATATATTATATTCTAGAGCCTAGAGTGAAAAGGAAGGTTTGCTCCAGTCTGTGGAAGAAGGTGGATTCCAGGCAAATTTGTTGCACTTGTGAAAGGTCATACTCCCACTTTTTTCTACTGCCATTCACCGAATTAAACAGCTTTTGTGTTTCAAAATCGAATTCTTCACATGGAGTGGTGAAGAACTGTATGAATGTGGATTGCCCTGGATGGGAAAACTAACAAATCCCACATTTTCCCAGATTTTTACTGCACAGTCCTGTAACAGAATCAAGGAAGGATATAAGGCAGTAGAGCTCCGTCTTCAGTTCTATTTTCTTCATTTGGTTGAAATGGTGTTGCCATGTTTTTTTTAAATAAACATACATAGGTCTTTTTATTAGCACCAAGTTTCTAGCTGAGGGAAAGGATGGGGGAAGTTAAATTGAGTTTAGAGAATGTTATTTGCATAATTACCGAGATTATACAGCTGTTACTATCTGCAGGTGTTAAGTGCTGAGTGAGACTTTTGTGTCACTTTCAAAATTTTAAAAAGCAAATTTTTAGCAACAACCCTGTGCATTTTGAAGTATTTTAGGTAAGCTTCTGTTTCTGATTATTTTGGTCCAGTTATGGATTCACATGTTTGTGAAACTGAGTACCATACACCAAAAATACTTCTTGTGCTGTGATGTCATGATCACAGCAGGAGAACAAGAGACATTAGCTCCCTCAGTCTGCCCCTGAACAACGTACAACCTTTCTGTGCCTCCCCACATTCTTTGTAAAAGAGACTTTTAAACTACTACCTTGAGAAGCTGTGACCTTGTTTGACTTCTTAGCATCCACCACACAAGTTGTGGTTCATCCAAGTCCAGTGGGAGGCTCAGCAGGGCCATCAATTCATGTGTACATTACAGGTTTGCTATTAGCCTGTGCACTGAAGGAAACAAGCCTAATGTGATCAGAAGTTTTCCTGGATGTCCATTTCCTCTTAGCAACTTCTGAACACACTGGCCAATTTCCTCTGGACTGAGGCAGTAGCAGTCTCTGCTGTGCTTCATAGATATTTCATCAAGATGGGTGGTAAAAAACAGGAGAGAAGTCCTATTAATGAGCATACAGAGAAATGGCAGGAGGACTAGAGCTGGTTTTTGTTTCCCCCCTTGATTTTTCTCAGTCTTCTTCACATCTCCAGCTTTTTAAAAAAATGTATGCATTCTGTTAGAAAGTTTCTTTGTGAACCCTGTAATTCACTTTTCCAGGCCTCTCTCACAAAGGCCACTTCTTGCAGCATTAGCATGTTTTAGCTCTGCTTAGAGACACCTATTAAAAGATGCTATCTTGCCTGCCTGTGAGGCCAATCTCTGGCTATCCCTTCTGCCTGGTGTTTATAAAACCCTCCTGTAACTCCTGGCTGGATGCTGATGACTTCTGCCATCTGAAACACACTGCTGCTTCTGCCTTCTGCCTTCTGCCTTCTGCCTTCTGCCTTGCTGAACACTGCTGAGCTGCAGTCCTGGCCTCTCCCAGGATGGTCCCTGCTAGGGCTGGCCAGAAAGCAAACTATTTTCTCAACCAAAATGTAAGTAAGTGAAGAGATTTTATGGATATTCCATGGAAATGAACAACTTTCAGACAAAATATGAGCTTTCCTCTGAAAGTTTGGCTGAGTATTGCTGTGTTTCACAACAGCAGTGATTCAGGAGACTCATTTTCCTGCTGCCACTATGGTGTGAGCAGCTAGCTAAGATGATCCACCCCACAAGACAACCCAGCATCCCACATGAAGAAATCCTTGTACCCTGGCTCTGTGCTCATTTTCTATAACCTGCTTTTGACAACAAAATCTGCATTTTACTGTGAGGAGGTGGTATTTTTCATGATATAGTATCATTTAGCAAAGCACAAACTTTCCATCAAGACCAGCTTAGATAACATTTTTTACACAGTTTTTTAGTCCCAAAACCTTCCCCTGGGGTCATCCTCAGGATGCACAGGAGCCCCAGGCATGTACTGACAGACTGTTTCCAGCTTAATCCACCAACAGAGCCTGCAGCAAGTCAGCCCACCACCACTTGCTTTAATTGAGTTGGTATCCACAAAGTGGTTTTTTTAAGATGCAGCAGTGGCCTTTTTTCATCATGTTTTGATTACAGTGTGAGTGAGCTTCTTCCACCCAAGTGCCTAAATGTGAGTTAGGGGTTAGTGCCACTGCCAGCCAGGGCCACTTGAGATGTCTTCAGCTACCACTCCAGGAGGACCTGAGTTCCCCACTGGTCCCGATACCTGTGTTGAGAGGCCTGAATCAAGCTCTTCAACCGAGATCTGGAACTGATGTCCATACTACGTCTTTAGTCTGATGCTATTTAGACCAAATCTGCTCATGCCCATGCTTGCAATGCTCTATTTTGGGTGAGCCAAACTCTTCCTGGTGCTGTCAGAGAAGCACACACTGCACCAGTGTGATGTGCAGATACTGAGTTTCCCCTCTTCTCTGACTCCAGGTCTGTACTGCATTTAATTTACACCTCCGACATTGATAAATTCCTCTCCCAAACAAGGTGCTCTCCAGAGGCTGATCCATTCACTGCAGTGTAATTCAGTCACAGCAAAACCCAAGGAATGGAATATGTCTTCTCTAACTCTGCCAGACAAGAATTTTGCATTTCATGAGGGACAATTTATAAGGGTTCTTGGCTGAGCCGAGAGCTGGCAAGTGTGGCAATCTGGTTTCAGGCAGGGTAAGATGAAGGAGTGCCTTATCACTCTACAGCTTTAGCAAAATGCTCACCCACTGTCTGAGAAAAAGAGCTTTGAAGTGGTTCACCCCAGCAGCTGACTCGGACTCATTGCTCCCAGACATGGCTGGTCCCACAATCCAGACAGGCGCATGCAGGAGAGGAGTCACCCTGGTCCCTAAAAGCACCTGAGGCTTAATCTGCTCCTCCTTCTGCCACCTCGCAGAGACCCAGCTCTGGCCTTCTGCCCTGCTTTGGCTTCTTCCTTTTTGTCAGTATCCTACAGGCATCTCCCCCCGACCCCAAAATGATCTGCCTCCAATGTTTTCTGTAACAAACTGTTCCCATTCCTGCCAAAGTTGATGGAATCCCCTCATGAGTTAGAGGGAAGGTCAGAGCCCATGGCAGGAACTCTTTTGCTTAAATCAATTGTTTTTCTATTGAGGCTTCCTGAACAATGAACACAATAGCAATGGTTCAGCCCACCCATGGTATGTTTTTGATATCTCATCTTCCACACAGAGTCCCCTTCACCACTGTTTCATAATGCTCTAAATCAAGCTTACTGTCAGGACATGCCAAGTAGATGAAGAACTGTTTAGAGATGAGACTGAAGCAGTCCCATACGGAGAGCTCTTGAGCTAACAGGAATTCACTGGTGAGGTTCCTCAAGGAAATCACGTTTGGAGCAAACTCAGGGAGCGTCTTAGCAATAGCTTTCAGCCTGAATACAGACACTTGCTTTCTGACATCATTGACAGCTCAAACTTTTCCATCATGAGCTCTTTAGAGAAATGAAAAATGCCAGGTAAAACAAATGTACAGGGTGCAAGTGAGCCTCGTGCAGCACAGCAGTCCACTTCTGCTCACCCCCCTCACAAGGAGGAACGTTAAATGCCCACACCCCATGTGGGCATGCTAGGAGGGCCAGTGCTGTGGAGCCAGTCCAACAAGCAGAGACCCAGAGAGCCCGAGTTGTTTATGCTGTGGAGGAGAGACGGAGGGAGTGAGATTGTGTTCTTAGAAATGCCTGACAGAGGGCAGGGGAGCTCCTCACCTCAAAAGACAATGCTGGCACAAGTTTAAATTACTATGAGTAATTCAGTCTGGAAATTCAGATGAGAGGAGGGATTCGGCATCAGATTTTGTGTAGGGCAACGGGGAAAAGAGCCTAAACTTCCTCCCGACTGGAGCCTGCCGTGCTTATGAAAGCACAAGTGTGTCAGTGGGGTGAGCAGACAAGGGAGGTTAGGCTGGCAGGATTTTGAAATGGAAAAAAATTAACACATTTTCAGGTGGAGAAGCTCTTCTTCAAGGTATTTTGTAGTGTCAGGAGTGCTCTGCACACAGGGGGCCTGAGATAAGCAGTATGTAGCACATGGTTTTGCCCTTTGCTGCTCTGTTCTGCGTGCCCCTATCAGTGTCAGCATGTTACAGGCTAATGATATTCCAGCAGTATGATTGCTTTTCTCTTGATGCACGCTTTCTCTCCTGTGTTAAAATGCAAAATCACCAAAAATGAAATCTGCAACTATACCATTGTGGACATTTCTGATGTCCCATGTTGAATGTGCCCATTATCCCATTTACAGCCCTATCATCAGGCCAGCAAGATCCCGGCTACCCTTGTTTCCTGTGTGCAGTGCAGCATTTCTGCTCGTCTGTCACTTGGGTGCTTGAGCTTCTTTATCGTTGTATCTGCATATCTCTGCAGTGATACTTTGCTTGCATGCCAGGAACAGCTCTGTCATACTGCATGGAAAACAAAGCCCTCCTATAGCCTTTCTCCTGAAGAGTACTGACGAGTATCCCTGAAAATCTTTAAAAGAGAATAAGAATGTAAGTTGCTTCTACTTGAAATTGCCTCATTTCAAATTGCTCAGGGCTAATTTATGTACTGAGGGAAAGGTGGTTCAGCTCCTCCAATACTGAATATGAATTTTGTATCTACATAACATCATAAGGACCTATATTTTGGATAAATAAAGCGTAGGCAGGGCTAGTCATGGATTTAATACCACAAAATTATGTCATGATTAAATCACTAAATTGTTAGTCGTGATTAAATCCTACTAAACCCTGCAGTGCAGGAACATTAGTGAGACCAGCTAAAGCTTTCCTCCTCCACCCTCAGAGGTTCCCATCCACTCCCCATTGCCCACCTTAAAGCTGCATGCCAGGTATAGTAGTGTGGGGCCGGGGGGCTGCTGCTGGCACAGCTCCCCCAGTAACGCCCTCCTTTTTGTTTACAGCAAATTTCCATCTCATGCCATCTTTATAAAAATAAACTGCTCTCACTCATATACCCAAGTGGAAATGTCCTTCTGAGGCAGCCTATTTCATTTTTAAGTAATAGCCTGCGGTGGCTTTTTCCAAAGGCCCTTTACTGCCTGAGAGTGTTCTTATTTGGTGGGTGAACAGTGACATCTGCTGGGAAAAATCCCCGGGAGGTGGCCTGTATTCTCGGGGTATCCGGCATCCCTGCATACCTCCGTCCCCTGTATAAATAACATCCGCCCCTCCCCTCCTCCCCTCTGCCATCAGGGGCAGACAGGGCTCTTCCACTGCCCACAGGGCTCATTAGCTGCACACCATTCATTCCCGATAGGAACAATTACGCCTATACAATAGTCGCCTGTCTGACTGTACTAAGGAGCTAGTGATAAAATTCACTAGGATTGAATCTATTTTCTTATTGCTTTTTCAAGTGCTAGGGGTTGCATGTGTGTGTGGGGCATGGGGTCATGGCACACAGTTGCTGCGTGATAGGAGCTTCTATCCACATGTCTCTCTGAGCACGGCGGTCCTTCCTCTCTCTCCCACCTGTGCTACTCTGATTCCCCCACTGCCTCCCCTTTTATTATATTATACCTACAAGAGGACTTATCTAAAAGGGAAATTCCCTGGCAGAATTGCCGGCAGTAACTGACAGAGAGGACTGTGTTACTCCAGACACTGAGGTATCTTTTCAGCCAGAGTGCAGCATGATGTTCTGTATAAATGACACAGTATTACACTTTCCCTCCCATAAAAAAAAATTTACATTAGGAAAAATACAACCTGCCACTCCAAGTGAAGCACTGGGCCTGCCATGCAGCAAGCTGTGCACTTTCTCGACTTCAAGGCATTAGAAATATACCTCTCAAAAATATTATTATGACATTAAAATGCAGAAATGCAGGATCCAGATACCATATAGCGCCTTTATTACGGTCAGCAGCCCTCTGACTGTATGGTGGTGGTTAGGTGATTTTGAAAGAGCTCTGTCTTCCAGTTTCCCTTTTCATTTCCAAAGTGCCCAAGGAGAGAGGTGTGTGGCTACAAGCCCAGCAGCAGGCACCAGAGATATAGCCTGTACATATCATTTAACTCTTCTGACACATTTTTCCCATGTTATTGAACACAAAAGGTATTGCAACTAAAGACTATCAGCTCATGATGATCATTATGTCACTGTAAAAAAGAAAATAATTTATATCTTGACTCTAAGGCACATCCTGCTGCAGGGAAATGCCTGCTCACCAAATTGGGCTGCTTCTTCTGGCCTAGAAATATAGTGGTGCAAGAAGTGCTCGCCTTCAGCTGAAGGAAGAGGAAAATGCAGTGCACCTGAACTTGCTTCACTGTAGGAACATGCCTGGTACCAGTAGCTAAGCCCAAATTTGCCTTCAGCTCAAGCTGTCTATCTTCCACCACAAAGACCTCATCATCCAATCCTTCCTCTATGAAGGTCCCCACACTCCCGGTCCTTCCACCTCAAGGCTCAGGTGCCCCCATCACAACCCCATCAGGGATTTCTACTCTGAAGCTCCTACGTCTCAGCCTCTCCTCCCTGAGAGTCTTGCTAATGTCACCCCATTATAATATTTCCAGGATTCATGTTTCTTTTCCTCTTCTGCATAAAGGAAACATGGTCTGAAATAAATACATTTTTCAATGATAAGACGAGGTCTTACCAAGTGCATAACTCAGTAATTTATAGACTTCCCTCAGCAAAACTGAATAATGCCTTACAAAACTCAGGGCATGAGGCTGGAGCCACTCACTGGTCCATAAATCACCAGAACAGAATAGGAAGTGATGGCAAACTGTATGTGTGTGCCACACAGGTAAGTGCCTCCCGGCAGCTCCTTCCCACTCCTGAACATGCCTCCACTCAGCACCCCCGGTCAGAGATGGGTGGCTCTGGTGTTGTGGAGGATACAGGCAAAGCACAAATTTTAAATAGGAGTTTTCTGTGGAAAGTAGCTCTGAATGACTCTGCCCACTGCAGCCCAGAAGCCTTCTGACTTGAAGATATCAACACATAACCTACTTTCTTGCTTTGTTTATCAAAACCTGACCTACAGAAAGACACAGAGATGTCTCAAGAAAGGTGAGAAATATCCTCAGAGAAGCTACTGAGAAACATCCGCAATGAGGCAAATACCACAAGGTGGGGTGAAATGTTCAGGGCCAGGAAGAAACAGATGAGAAGCAAACAGAGAATTCAGGAGACTCTCCTCCAGCTTTGGGCGATGCAGAGAGGTGAGAGACACTGGGGAACAGAGACTGTGAAGGAAAGAAATACTGAAATAGGCGCCAGTCTTAAAGTTCTTTTTCTGTTTTATTAATGTGGCTGGGGCATTTTCACCTGAAATTACACATGAAACCATAATTTTTAAGCTAGAAAAAATTATTAAACACATCTGACTTTCTGTTTGTTATCTGAAGGAAATAAAAGATATTCAGAAGTAAAATCTTGCAAAAGATTCTTTGGAAAAAGAAACCTTCATTTTCATATTACTGCTCGGTGACTCTTCCCACATAGCTGAGCATTTTCATATGAATCACCAGTTTACTCAGAAGAGTCAACACTCAGCTCACAGCACTGAGAAAGAAAGCTGGGACAGACAGACCCACAGCCTTGCTTGTTTTAGACCACAGAGCTGGAGATGACACAGCGGGTGTCAGGAAGCCCTTTCAGACTCAAGCACTGATACAGGGGGAGATCTGATGGGAACCCACAAACAAAAGACAGCTGAAAAAAGCACTTAAGAAAGTATTTAAGAAAATACATGTTTTTGCCAAGGCAGGACTAACTTGTCTTGCTGTGAAGCAATCAACATGCATCTGCGAGGCAAAACCTGGAGTTTAAAGCAAGCAGAATGATTGCTAAACAAACTTGCACCAGGAAGGAGGCTGAGTAACCGAGCCCCAAAGATCTGCACATGTATGCATGTGTTTGGGTGTGCATTCAAGCTTAGCATATTGGCAACAGCACTTCTGCAAAGCAGTCAAAATCTTGAAGTTAACACCAGAAGAGTGAGGTTTAAAAAATAGGCTGAGGAGTGTTCCTTCTCTTTGTGCCAATACAATTTATACCTTCTTCATGTTTTTAAGCTTTTCCCATCAAGCTAGACAGGGTCAACTCTCTTTCTTACACTGAAACAAGAGATGTTCTGCTATTTCCTTTGATTCTAGCAGCTTTATAAAGACTAAGAACTGTAAACTGGTGACTAGACAGTAAGAAATGGCAGGCCTTTACTCCTTCTTAATGCACAAGTAACTTCAGCAAAGGACCAGAGAGACACAAAAGCAATAAACAGTCTTCTCTGTTCAGGGATAAGGAGAAAACCCAGAAGTTGAAGGGTAAAATGCTGTACCTCTGAAACATGGTGTGGAACAGGGACTAAATGTCTCTCCACTCTTTTGTCTTAATTAGCAGCTCCTGCAGAGGACACCCTGGCCAGCCTTTCCAGGCTATGTTGTGAAAGAAGAAACCTCTAGGGATTTATATGAGGCAGCTGTGCTATCTGCAGAATCCCAATTACACCTAACTTTCAGTACTGCTTCAGTATGTTTGAAGTCCAGAAACTAGGACTAGAAGTAAATGTGCTGGGGTTGTAACGGGCTTGCTCTCTACTCAAAATCTCAGCGCTACCCTACTGTTAACATGCACTCAGGAGACTGCCTGGTTGAAGAGAGGCTCAATGCTTGTTTTAAATTCATGAGCACTATCTGTATTGACTCCAAGTCTCCTTATCCATAGTTCGCCGCACTAAGAATACCTTGTCCCTTGAGTATTGTCCCTAATAGCAGCTTAAACGTGGGTCCTGCCGTGACACCTTCATTGCTCCCAAGGGATTGCATTTTCCCAGATCACCACAATAAATAATGCAAAAACAGCCTTTAAAGTAGCAAAAGAAAAGCTTCCCAGCAAACCCAGCTATCACAGACAGAGCACAGGCATACTGCTCCTGCAATCTACCTCAGCATTGCCTCTCGGTGTACTACACTTGGCACTGCAGTGTTTTGAAATACAGGCATGTTATCCTTCCCACAAGGAGAGGTTAGAAAACGAGATGAACCCTTACAGTGACTTACTCCTACTGCAACAACTGTTGTTAGGAATACTAACCCTGCCTGAGAGACTGGAAAAAGTGAAACAAGGTAAGTAAAGGTAAGGCATGGAGTCAAGCCTGGCTTTTGCACTAACAAGTTCATTTTCTCCCTCTCGTCTCTTCTGCAGCCTCCTTTCATAAGGGAATGGTCTGACTGGGCCAGCTTTCTTCTCTTTTTCAAAGTGAAGTTCTTCTGTTGTTGTCTCCAAGATGCCTTTTCCCCTCTTAAACCATAGCAACTTCTAAGACCAAACATTTTTTATTAAAACAACCAAGAATAGACAGACTCCTGCTTGCTTTAGGCCAGGAAGATGCCATGGTTTCACCAAAGGACCAGAAAGAAGCCAAAGCATCATGCAGTGTTGAAGTTTCCCCACCGTTTCCCCGGGGGTAGGGGGCGCCCTGGGGTGGACGCATGGCCTGGGACACGGGGTTTCCTTCCCCCCGCTCCCTGGTCACATGTACCCAAGTTCTGTGACCGCCCCAGGAACTGCTGGGGCTCACATGATTCCTTCAGTCTGTGTGCTGGCTTCCAGCGATGCGGCTGGAAAATAAAGATCTCCTGGAACACCTATGAAAAGAGTATTCCCTGATTCTTTCCATGGGTCCACCTGTCTCCAGAAGGTTGCAGAAAACCTCACTGTAACAACAGAGTCCTCTCTGATCATGTTTCTGCATCGTGTTTCAGCTGCCTCCAAGCAGTTCAACTGGTGAGTTCAACTTCCAGCGCTCGTGAGCAGATGGTACTTAGGTGGCGAAACATTCCTGTTGTAACAGCCTATACGCTTTTCAACAGTTTTCGTAATATGTGATGCAGCGCGGCACGGAGCTGCACAGGGAAAAAGACTACCAAGCTAAAGGCAAGAGCATATGCATAAGTGTGAGTTGTGGCTATCCATATGTAATGAAACAACATGGAGTGTTACCCTCTCTCTTCCTCCTCTCCCACTCAAGTGTCCAAGCACAGCTATGTCTGGGTGTTCTCACGGCTTTCCAGCTCTGGAGGTATCACACCTGGATATAATTAATACATCTCTTTACCACAGCTGGGACTGGAGTGAGAAACAACAGGAGGATATTCTTTAAGAATATTGTTATTCTTTTCACACTCAATTAATGAAATATAAACTCAAAATAACTAGAAATATACATGATAAAAGCTTGTCTCTTGTTAGTAGTCAGGGATTACTTCTAAAAAAAACCTGAAAAAAATCAGAATTCAGGAAGATTACATTTCAAGTGCACTTTCAATGTGACAGAGATGGAAAATTCAGTCTATTCATAATACCATGCTTCTTGGTAGTTGAGTCAAGTACTTCACCTTCAGTAAAGCAATTCCTGTTTCTTTGACTACAGCTGATCCTGCAATAAACCCTTTTTAAAAACTGTTAACCATGCACTCACAGTAGAAAAATAAAGTTCATGTTTGAGTAACATATAACAAAAATATGTCACCTGTCATTCCATTTTTCACCCTGGAATTTCGTAACAGGAGTTACTTTGATATGTCTATTCCTGTTTGTATATATAATGCACTGCAAGCTCCATGACTTCTTATCAGTTTTGCAACTAGTGCAATTAATATGTCTCTTTTAATGACAGTGTGGGTTGTTTTGCTGTGTCTTTAAATAAATATTACTTTTACGAATCACAAAAGAAGTTATTTTCTCTTTAAAAATCAAAAAAATCTCTTAAGATCTTTGAAAAATATATTGGCATTACAATACTTAGAGCCTGGTCTTTCCTTGAAGATGTGTTTTTAACATCAGACTCCAAGCCAACCAATTACTGATGCCAGTATCAGGTATTCCTGCTGGTCTAAACATTAAAACTTCTTAGCTAACATATTCAACGTTTTTTAAAAACACATTTTTATCCCTTTTTAGACAATCCAGAACAACAAGCATATCACTAAAGCAACAAAGAATGCTAGGACATTCAGCAATGTTATTCATAATTGGCTCCTGTGAGCTCCAGTTCTTCAAATGTGGAAATGAAGCTAACCATGAAAGAGTTCATGGGTTTGGCTCAAGTAAAAACATCGGGAGTGTGACTCATAAACGTACATGTTGCTAACTCCGTCTATGCTCAGATGATGCATTAGCACAGGTGTAAAACACAGGATATATGTGGGATCACAATGGCAGGGAAGAAGCAGCTCTACCTATGCTTTGTTATTCTAAATTATCATAATATCAAAGTGATAACAATATCCTAGGAAGCAGTGCAGCATTTTCAGGCCTGAATTCTTTTTCCACCTTAAGGCCTAGTCATTCAGCATGGCACCAACTGGAAAGTGCTGATGTGTAAAACACAAGAACTGTCTTTGACACCAATTAAAAGAAGATTAGCAAGGATATTGCACTTAAGATTCACAGTGGAAAGGTTTATCCCTCTTTTGAATGGATCAGTTTTTTAAGCTTAAGGAGAACTACTTCAAATTTAGTTTTGCAAGCTCCCAGAATAGTTCTTATTCAAGATGCACATAACATGTTCTGAAAATTCTTTGGTTTTAATTAAAAGGAGAAATTCCACCAGGACTGTAAAACTAGTCATCCTAAAATAACATCTGTGATGTTTTGGTTCACTGAATCCAGACGACTCTGTTATATTCCCAAACTTTGTTTCCTCGTCCCTTAAAGTAAAAGAAATAATTTTTTTATATTGTCAAATTATTTTAAAACAATTCTTTTCTTTTGGGGAAAAGGAATTTTCCTGTTTCTTGCACAGTGAATTAGAAGGACTCACTGTGAGCTTTCACAAATGCTGCTGGGGTGCAGCCTGCCATTTTTGACATTCCACAGGAAGAGAAAATCCTCAGATACATAACACCCATTAGTCTAGGGGAGGAAACTGGGAAATATCTGTTTGCTGCTGTCCCTGTTTACTGATATTCACAGCCCCATCACTCCCGAGGAGCCACTGAAAGGCATGTCAGTCTTTGAGGAAGTCTCCAGCATGCTTGGGACAAGTCCTGGGGACAGACAGCACAGTGATGCACCCCTGGGTGACAGCCCATAAGAAGTTGCACAGCTGGGGCTTTATAATTACTAGTTCAACCTATTAGGGTATGTCTGCTCTCACATAGCAAAAGGATCCTTGTTAATCCCTGGCCTTTGATGATCTTCTACACCAGATAAGTGGTTTTTTGCTCTCAGCTTTGGGTGACAGCAGGCTCCAAGAGCAGTGTGGAAGTGGTGACACCAGTTTTGCATTTGTCTTCCCATCACCACCATCCAGCATGACCCCAGCCCATTCTTCACCTCCATGTGCTCCTGTAGGCTTTTATGCCCCAGCTCAAGGCATGAATCTTGTACCTGCAATTTCCTGACATTAAAGTGTTGCTGTGGCAGGTTAGAGAAGAGCCTTCAAATCGTTTTCAAGGTAGGAAGCCCAAAAAGTCACACTTCACCATCCTCATCACAATATCAATGGCAATTGATAGTAGTAGTAATAGATAGTAATAGTAGTAGCAACAACAGTCACAGAGGCAGAGGGCAGCACATGATGCCCAGCTGTGCCACGGGCTGGCTCCAGCCTGCCCTAGAGGCAGCCAGCCTTAAGCCATCTGAACAGGATTGTTTCATACAGCCCTGGAGTAGCCAGGGCACAATTAATCTCTTGGCAGTCACCTACTAGTTTGCCTGGACTAGTAAAATGGGCTGTGCCCTGACACTGAGGACAAAAGGCAGGACTCTCCCCTGTGTGTGGCAAACTCCTCTCCTCCCAAAATTAGGGTCACCATGTTCAGAGTGCTTGGCAGGAAGGGTCCTTGGCATATGCAGCTCTCCTCATGGTGCCCAGTATCTGCAGCTGGTAATCAGTACTAAAAAAACCCATGCCAGCAGCCAGGGTAACCCAGCCAAGCAGTGTGGGAAACCACAGAGCAGTGCTCAAACACAGGCCCTGACCCTTATGAACCACAGATGTAGCTCAGATGCCCAGGTAACGGGCACATCCTGCAGTGTCCTCTGGTCCAATTCCTGCCAGGGAGCCTCAGACTCATTTTTTGACTGTGTAAGAGTACACAAATCAAAAGCTGTCAGAAAGGTAGGCCTGCCTCTGGACTACTGGCCAGAAGTCTGAGCTTGTGAGCTGGTGAGAAACTAAGCAGATTTCCTCTGGAACTAGGCTTTCCAGCAGTCTAACAGTCCAGGAATTGCAAGCACTTGGCATTGCTAAAGTATACATCAAAAATAGCCAGGGATCGCCTATACCTCTCCACAGAACTGTATGTTCCAGTGGAGACAGTGCTCCAGAAGGGAATGCAACCGGAAAGGAAATAATCTGATCTCTCTGCGGGAAGAAAACAGGTTTGAATTTGAAAGTCCAGCAGCACATAAAGTTCTCCAGATAACCTGAATGGACTACCATAAATTGTTAGGACGAAGTGCTGTGGCACTGCTCGTGATGTAAAATCTGTCAGCTTGTTGCCATATCAATGCAGTGCAGGAGGCTCGGAGGGAACAGCCTGAGCCACCTGCAAAGAAGAAAGGTTGAATGTGCTGCTTATGAAAAGCACCAGGACTGACAGCTCCAAAAGTGAAAGGGCTTTACCTCTCTTTTCCACTACCTGGCACTGGTAACACTGGGAGATATCTTGCACAGCTCACCCATCCTCTTGCATAAAGGGAATTCTGTGGCACCCATATACTATGATAAGTCTTGAACCTAATAGCAGTGGATTAAGAAAAGTCAGAGAAAAAGCTCTGAGACAAAAGCAATCCTTGCTGGTCTTTGAAGCTGCTCATCTGTTACGTTCATCCCAAGCCTCTCAAAGGCCGAACTACTCTGGTACACATCACCCAAGAAAATGTTATCCCTGTTGTCCCAAAGGAATGCCCAAAAAGCCAAACCAAACACCTATTTAGCTAAAGGGAAGCATATGGACCAATGCCATCTGTTGTCCAGTCACTCCTCCATTAGTATTTTCATCTAAAAAGCCCAAATGTGATGTTTTTATTTTCCCACTATTCAATCTTATGTATGGCATCAGTCAACAATACACATATAAATTAGTTTTTAAATAATGTGGTGTATAGTCATCCCATTATGATCCCATTATAACTGACACTGAATCATTGTTCTACAAACAGGTAAGCACAGAAATGAGCAGAGGCTCAAAAAGTCCCAGTATCCCGTGACTTGTAGAAGTCCTGAAGTGTGAGTCACATTACACCCTGGCTTACCAGAGGAGCGAAACTGGAATGTCCAAGAGATATCTGCTTTACCTGACACACACTCTTCAAGTATCTAACACCAGCTTAGCATAGAACTTAATCTAGAGACTAAAAAAAGCTGTTGTTTAAATAGTGTTTAAAGGTTTTGTCTGGTCTCAAGAATTAACTCCAGAAGTAACCACCAAAGCCTACTTCCTCTGTTGGAAGTTGGCATGTTTTGAGCACCAGACACAACCAGCTCCTGGCTAAGGTGGAGCAGAGCAATGTCCTCATGGCCTCAGGTGACAACTGAGTGTTGGTACAAATTTTGTGCTTGGGGGAAGTGGTTTTACAATGTAGAAAAAAGAGCAGCCCCAACAAGAGATTAATTAATTAAAGAACTTTAATTATTTAATTATATAACTCTAAAAGAGATGCTTTATCTTTAATAAACAAAACGTGCATGCAATTATATCATTTAAAATATCAACTACCTATGCAGGGCAAAAATGTTGCTGTCAATTACTTTTTTAAAATACAGCTCATCTCCATGCACGTGGTTTGTCTGCTCTCCTGTGCATGAAACTACTCCCTGAAAGCTGAGATAAATATGCACAGGAGACAGGACCAAATTGCCTCAGGTCTTTCACAGAGCAAAACTCCCAACAAGCTGTATTTTAACCAGCCGATATACGTACATAAATATACTGGCATCTCTCCAACAACAAGTGAAATCTCTTAAGAGCTTCCTGGTGAACTTGTTGAGCTCCACATGGAGTTGCTTTCCCACTGCTCTGTCAGTAACCACATCTCTAAACCAGAGACAGTGGGAGACAGTAGGAAAGCATTGCTTACCTGTATAAAGCAGAATATCTCTAAGCTATGACAAAACATATTACATTTATGTTTCTACTTACCAACGCAGAGAGGCTGAGGTACAGAGGTTCAGTGGGATACCAGGGCTTAGCTACAGCTACGGTTTCTAACTAGTGATGTGGTGAGGGTTCAGAGGTGAGGAACAAACATATTTTACCTGAACCATGCCCAGTGCCCAAGCTAGCAATCCCACCAGTCCACTGTGGGCTCCACAGGGACTTGCTGGGCTCAGAGACATGGCTATGAAAACTGGGATTCACTGTCCCAGTGAAGTGAATGGACCTGGAAGTCATTGTATCAGAAGACCTTAACTCTAAGGGGGTTATTTTGGTTTAAAAAACCCCATAATTTATTTACCACATTAAAACCCCACAGGTATTTCAAAAAGTTATCAATCTGAAGTCAGGCAGATTTTTTTTCTCCACAACTCAAAATCTTCTCTTTTGACACTAGAGAAAGGCACAATGTGTGTTATGCTATTTTGGATCTACACATGGCCAAGACGTACAAGTATTTTGACCAGACACCCGTCACCTACAAGTATGGATAATAATCCATTTCTCTCCTGTACTGTTTTTGGATTTTTGTCCCAGCCCTACTATAAAACAACAGACTGATTGACAAACAGACTTCCCTGGGAAATTGGATTACAAAATATTTCACCAACTCTGTGCAGTTTAAAACTCCAAAGAGAGCTTGGGGCTGCCATGCTAAATTTTCCGAATATCTGACAGCTGGGGCCAATCATAGCCCAAAATTAGGGAAAAGAACAGAAATTAGCAAGCAAAGAGCTTGCTACTGAACACCCAAAGGGAAATACCAACTAGACACAGGCTTCCAAATACTTATCCCCAAAAGTATTTGAACCCCTCAGTCTGATCAGTATTCCCAGCCACGATTTTCCTGCTGGAGTTGGGCTTATAACCCAGGTCAGCCTTTTCCCATGAAAAAAACAGGGAAGAAAAAAGACTGCTCTCAATCCTGTTTAGCAAATACACAAGTGGCTTTTCTTCTAATCTATTTAGTTTTGAGTCTCTGTCTTATTGACACAAAACAAAGGATGAAATCTATGAAATCTTCATTAGAAGAAAGGCTCAAAACTGGTTGGCACAGCCCCAAGGTTTGCACTGCAATCCAAAGGCAGAGGCAGACTCACCTCTCTTCTCTCACCTCCTTCTCTCCCTTCCTCTGTCACCTGGGAGCGCAACTGAAGCAGAATTTATCCCTTATTAATCTGCTGGTTCTCACCAAAGGAATCAGTAGGCACAAGGATTTTGAATTAAGCAAATGAAGCAGAACACAGATTTGAAAACAAAGAAATGCCCTGACTGCTCACAGGTGCAAGAGGGTATTTTGCTAAGTCAGTTCTTGCCGTTCCACAGCTCTTTTTTTTTGCATGGCAACTCTTGTGGCAGATATTCGGGAAACCCAGAAACTGGAGTGACTTGGTTTGCAGGAATGTCTACTCTGAGAATCTCCTGGGGCTTGGAGAAGAGTGGGAGTCTCATTAGTTCGGCAGGCTCCCCATGCTGTACCTAATCCCAAAGTAGCTCCAGGCAATCCTGGGATATTATGGGCAGGTACAGACAAACCTGGACTTGTTCTACCTGCCAGAGTGCTGGGACAGGAGCACAGGAGCATGCTCTGGATGGCAGCTGGCTCAGTCATGCCAGATCACAGCATTAACCCAGAGCTGAACCCGAGCTCTGCTCCAAGAATACTTGGCTTTGCTCGGTACTAACTCAGGTTTATAGCTTCCAGAGCTAAGCCTGCAAATCCATATGGGGAGGGACACTTTATAGATTGACAAACTCAGGTCTCTGGCAGTTTGGGAATCCTTTTGCTATCTTCTGTCTTACACTGCAGGTGCCTAGAAACTGAAACGATGTTTTGCATAATGCCTGAATGGTGAAGGTAGCCCCTGAAAATTACCGGCTGAGTAACAACAACACAGCGCAAGGAACATTTCACCAGAGTGTTTGCAGGGAACAGAGGTTTTAAGGGAAGTCCAAAAGAGCAGCTGTTTTCATCCTGTCACTGCTCAACTGTGGGGCTGCTGAGCATTTTCTATAACATTATCTGAGCAGGGGCCAGGATATCCAGCAAGATTAATATAGCTTGTTTCTTGGCTTTTCTGAGCCACAGCTTAATGAAATAAATTGGAATAGATTGAACAGAGCTGGCTAAGTGCCCAACACAAGCCTCGTCGTCACTTGGGGAAGAGTAATAGGCATCAGTATGAGAAGCTACGGGTTTTTGCTGCCAAGGGTTTTATTGTATCTCTCCTGATTTACACGGTCAGGCTCGGTAGGTGCCTTACTCTGCAGCTCCATCTCTTGGCAAACATCAGGTACAGAACAGACTGCACAGGCTCTGCATACTTCAGGCAGAGATGCATGATAAGTACTTTTCAATGCAAAAAACTCCTCATTTCCTTAGCAATAACGGAGGGACATAACTCTCACCTAAAACAAAAGAGGGAATTCTCTCGTGTACTTCCTTCAGTGTTTGTTATGTTGCCCTGGAAACAGTCCCCAAGTCAGAAAATGGCAATTGAGAAAGAAGAAACTGGGGGTTGTGGAGAGGTTTTTTAGATTTTTTTCTTCTTTTTCAATACATAATTATATTTTCAGAACCAATACTATTTTTTAGTCATGAAAAAAGATTTATCAATTCCTGAGTAAGCATTTTTATTTAAAAATGAAGTTTGTAATCTTGTTTCTGGACTCACCAATATGCCTTTCTGATGGCTGAGGTAATCATGAAATATCCAGCTACACTGTTCTCCTTGCTTGTAGGCCAGTATATCTCATATTAAAGAATAACAAACAAAAAGCCCATAAATTTGTCATTAATTATTACTTTTTGCTGCCGCATGGCCTTCTGCAGCCGGTTTGACTGATGAGCTGATTGGCACCTGTGCTTCCGAGTGAACTTTAGTGATTTATCCTAGTTGATGAACTGGTTTTGCCGTAAGCGCAGAATAGTCAAGCCAAACTTTTTTAGATCTGCTTCTAAACCATGGTAATGCCTTCATCTGACCTGGGTTAAAAGTATTTTAAATATATACAACACTAAATGTAGAAGATTACTCAAGTTATCTTGTTATAAACTGAGGCTCTGGGTATGGGGAAGAATAAAACACAGATACAAAAGAGACTTGGACAGTCAAGTGCAAAAGATTTTTTGCAGAAAAAGTTTGACAATGAACAAAGAAATGGGAGAGTGAAAATGGTGGAAGGCAAAAAATTTAAGTAAATCAAGAGAGGAACTTGGGTGAGATACCAGTAAAGCAAGATGCCATCGCAGATGAATGCAGCATTTTCAAACAGAAGATGGTGCTTTCTGAGAGGAAGAATATAAACTACATCTTCTAGCTTCTAAATTTAACTGTGAAGAGTAAGAAAAATGCTTGGGTGTCACAGGAATTTTGTCAGAGATGTCCCATAGTGCTAAAAAGAGGAACAGTTAGGAAGGGACAAGAATGGAACAGAGAAGCAATACTGGAAATACTTTTTATTATCCAAACTGAGCACATCACGATCAGTTCTGGACACCTTGAGAAGGTCAAAACAGACATGAAATGAATTTAGAAATGACAATGAAAATAATTAGAGGCACGAAAAGCTTCTAGATGAATAATAAAATTAAACCACTTCAGAGAAGGGAAAAGATAAAGGTGTTCAAATTAATGAATGGCACCTAAGGAAGTGGGTTCTGCTCATCATTTCCCATCATACAGGAGCAGAAGGGCATCTGCTGAAAATGAAAGACAAAGGATGAAGAACAATCCTTTCCCACAGCAACTGTCTGGTGCTATTCCTTTCCACCAGAGACAACCAAGATCAGGAGTTTTGCAAATTAAAAGAGAATGGAAATTGTCATGGAAAAAAGAAAGAGAATATGTCAAGTGCTAAAAATAAAGATGTAACTTGATTTTAATGGAGGCTGTCTTCCCATGTAGGCTGCAGGACATAAGGTGATCCTTGAGGGTGGGCAAGAGCAAACTTTTTTCCCTAAGAGGAAATTCTATTTAACTGTCATGCTCTAGCATTTCTTAGACTTTTCACTGCCAAACCTGGCACTTTCCACTGTCCAAGAGAGGATCCTGGAGCAGATGCAGGAGTGGCTGGTTATGGAGCAACAGGTCCTGTTCTACTGTACCAGCAAACAGGAAAAATCTGTGAGACACTAAATGTGGCCACAGGGAGACCAAGACACAGAGTTTGCAGGAGTCTAAAAATGAAAACCAGATCCACAATTCAGCTCAGTTTCCAAACATCCAGACTTTTAGAGAATAATGCTCCCACTTGGAAACCAGCAGGGGAAAACAGAGAGAAGCTCTGGGCAGAGTGGTCTTCATGAGAGATTAATAAACTTACACATGTCACTGTGTCAAGAGAAGACTGCAGATGGTGTCTTTGCTCTAACGAGGAACAAAGACACGCTGCATTTTGCTGTCTGGTCTCACTTTCACCCCTGACACTCACACATACTTACTCATACTCAGTGTGTTGCTTTTATTGACAGCTTTCCTGTGCTTCTGCTATCACTGAAACACAGTGTAAGAACAGATACATTAATTTCAGGTTTTTTCTTAGTGACTTGGCTAAAACTAAATCTTTTTTGGCTTTTTTTGAAGATATGAAATAGAAAAATAGGACAAATTTTGGCATAGCTTCCATATTCCACTTCTTTCAGTTCTGTGTTAAAATTTTCAGTAAGGCCCACTGTGTTGCTCTCAGGGATTTCATGAACAAGCAGGGATGTTTTACCACCTTTGGACATTCCAGCCAGGAATCACTCTCTTTCTGCTGCCTGTTCAGGGACTCGAGTGGTGGCCAAACACCTAGCCTACAAGCAAAGATTTTTGAACAGAAAAAGATGGTGTAACACACACACACACAAGTACTCAGTATTTCAGAAATGTGCCACCCTCCTCCTTGTTTCAGCATGTTTTCAGAGATGTTCTGCCTCTGCACAAGCAGCAGAGGTTCTGAAGCCTGCTATGACTTGAATCTGAAATGCAACTGTTACTCCTTTGTGTGCATTGATGGCTGTTTCAAACCTCAATTCTGCTCCATGGTTTTTATTGTTGTGCTATTTTAACTTCACTTCTCTCACCTGATCTAGTGCAGCATCCTCTCCAGTTAGCATAGTTAATTATGCAGCCACCCTGCTTGAAGAGGTGAGCATAACACAGACTTTCACACAACTAATGGGTAGCATTTTCCAGAAGTCCAGATGAAAAAATTCCCTTGAAACCTCTATCTGTGCATTATATGTATTTCTTTTTGCTTAGTGACTTGAAATTCCATGACATATAAAATCAGTCATTTGCAAGTAGTTTTCCTTTCCCTTAAAGATACATAAAACATCACTTGCTAGAAGTTCTTTCTTCTGTAAAGGACAAGCTGCTTTTTTTGAGAGCTATGCACTCGCTCTGAGATGTTGCCCATTTCTGCACAAGAGTTCATCCTCTGTTCACAGCCAGAAGGGAGAGCCAGGATGTGCAGCAGGGAAAACCAGCCAAGTACAGCCTGGGAAGAAATTCACACACCTCTTTCCTTCAGTCCCTCAACACATACTGACAGAAAGAAATATGACTGAGAACACCATTAATCTGATCTGCTCTTTGATTTTTTTAATTTTTGTGTAGAGGGATAATGATCAGAAAGTTGATGAGGTTTTGCAATAATCAATGTAAGATTTAAACCAGTGCTTAGAATGGTTAGCATTTTAATTTTAACACAGACAGAGATATTTTGCTCTCCAGCACCAGGCCAGAATATTAACCAGTGGAAATACTTATTCACAGACCTCTCACAATATGGTTCTCAGTTTGCATAAGACTTTTCAAGTCTGAGATAGGTGAAAAAGTCCGAGATTTCAATGGAGGGAAAAAAAAAATTTAAGTCAAAAGACTTTAGGCAGCTTAGAGTGTATAAAACTTTTTGAACAGATGGTGGACATCCATGAAACAGAAAAGATAACCTTGCCTACATCATCATCTACAGCTCAAACTCCTCCAAAGACAACAGCGGGATTAAGCATAAATAGAAAACCAAAAAATTAAATAAGTCTGATATCTTCAGCCTCTTCACTGGCACCAGGTGATCTCATATCACCTGGTTCTACATCCCTCTCCCTGTAAACAGATAATGTGCTTTCCTAGGTTTACTGAAGTCCAGTTGAGATGGACAGCTTGGGTTAAAAATTCAATCCAGTGAAGATCAAAGTGATAGTGGTGGAGTATCAAACCTGACACAAAAAGCAGAGGAAAGATCCCTTCCACTGCTGCTCATTCTTAGGCTTGCCCTGCAGGCACCGCACCCAAAGACTCGGACTCGGCCTTGGATATACAGGAAACACAGGGCAGGGAGCAGGGAGGAAAGGGAACAACTTTCACTCCTACTCATGCCTTTACAAGTAGCAACAACTCCAGCTGGACAGCTTTGCATCTTTGTCAATTAATGCAGCTCAGCAGTTAGGGAGCTGTGCATCTTGTGAACCAACACTTCAGTGAAACCCCTCTCATCTGAAGAGAAGTAATTTACTTTGCCAAGCCAACTCAATTTGACTTTTCTAAAATAGAAAAATAGACCGGCTAAGCCAGAACGTAAATTTACAGAGTGACTTGGAGAAATTAAAAGCTGCTTTTGACAATCAGAAGGAAAATAAGAAGAGGGAAAATTATAATGTACCAAGTAGAGTAGAATGTCAGCCATCCATGCTAATGCAGAATTCTTTCTCATTTGTTTTCCAGGAGTATCTTCAAAAATATTGAAATTTAGCCTCTACACCTCAGACTGGCAGCAAGAATGACAATAATAATGAAAAATCACCATATTTCAAAATCAAGAGAAAAGCTAGGTCTTTTAGGTTTTATTCACTGTCTTAATAACTTGCATTTATTAAAACTCATAGAAATTTCAGTGACATCAAAATTCATTGAATTTTTGAAAATCAGCAACCAGTCAAGTCCTGTGACAATGCTTTAAGCTCACAAAAAAGTCTGACAGAAATAAAAAAAAGTCCTTGCAGTTTTTCAGTGTTAGTTGCCATCAATTCCACTTCTGAATCCAAATATGCATGTGTGCACACATGCATGGATATACAACTAACAACTTTTTCATAATGGTTTCCTTCCACCCACAAAAAAATAATTTTAGAAAAGAGGTTGTGGTTTTTTACCAATGCAGAATATTAGTAAACTCTGAATTGGTTCATTCCTGGTAAAGTCCATGAAAATCTGGTGGCCCCTCACTTGTTTCTTCACCTTGTTGCACCTTTCCGACCCACTGCAGGAAGCCAGCCCCCAGCAAAAGTTCAGAGCCTTATCACATCCTTGAACTGGTCAAAATCATCAGTCCTGTGGCTTTGAGCGAGTGGGGGCAGCCAGGAAAATGGAGGGAACAGAGGAAAAACTGCTGTGTCACTGTGGAACGCTTGGCACCCCACGGCAGGAAGTGAGACAGCAAAGTCAGCTGCAGTCAAGCCTAATCCTCATTGGCAAGGGGGAAAGAAGCAAAGAGAAAGCTGAGGAGGAAACAGAGTGGATTTCCCCTTAGTAATAATGATATTTGAAAGCATACAGACATAAATTATTTTGGGACTACCTGGACACTTAGCAGGAGCTGGGGATTAGGTGTGTGCAGGAGTTCAGAAGAGGCTGCAAGAGCTTTGGGAGGATCTTAAACTGAGTGTAAAATGCGTAAATCATTTTACACTGGTCTGCTGTGAGAGAGAAGCTGCTGTGGTTTATTTTGGCTGAAATAGGCTTCCTGAGACCTCTGTTTACTGCAGTGACCATTGTGGCAATGTTCAAGGCACCTGCTGTCTTCACCTCCTGCTTCTCTCCACAGAGGGTATAACACAGGCACTTTTATTGTCAACACATTATTATTTTGCCTGTGAAACTCAATGCAAGAGTACTTAAATCCTCTTCTGTGAGCCTTTCAGCTCAAAAGAAATACAGATAATAGCAAAATATCCCAATTTAAGCTATCAGTGGCCTCTACCATTTCTGCCTGTACTTTCTGGGGGTCCAAGGCACATTGGATCAAATTTGTGTGTTCACTTGATGGGACAGCCCAGCTCCAAAGTCAGGACCCAGCTGGTGTCAGCAAACAGAACTGACAGGCTCTAGCAGAGGAATCTAGAGCAGGGGCCCTAAAACATTCATATATCGCCTATTACACTGCAAAGATGTCTGACAGAAGCCACCAGCAGGAACTCTGCCCAATGTGTTAAATAACTCCCTACTGATAAGGATTGCATCAGCTCTCCAGATACAGCTAAATCATGACAGTGACTTTTTTGCTGTCCTTGAAACTCCAAAATATGCAGTAAAAGTGTTTTCCTTTTTTTTTTTTTAAGCATTATTAAAAATCACATTGCCCCATATGTTTTATATTTTCAGTTCATTTGCTGGGACGGAGAACACCTTTGGGCAAAGTGTTTGTTTCCTCAAACTTAACTCAGCTGTGCTACCCATACAGATTAACAGTTTTCAGAAATAAGGTACAGATAAGTCCAGCAGTAAGTACAGACCACCATGGATTCTGTGGAATCTGTGGATTCTTTGCCATGTGGATGATGTCTTGCCTTGTGTAGATTCAGTATTCTTTGTCCTCAGTTTATGCACCATTTCCCCATTTCTCCAGCCTTCCTTGAACAACCTCAAAATTAGTGTTAGGTAGCAGCTAAACTGGAAGACTGCTCTGACCACCCCTGCCCACCTTGTTGCAAATAATCTCTTGAAAAATCTCTCCACGTTGGGGGGCAGCTTCTCTCAAGCAGCAGTTCATGCAAAGGGATTTTGTGAAGGGTGAGAGTATCCTTTGCTCTTTCTCACAAAATCCTAACTGGATCATGCCACTGTGCATCAAAAAAAGAGAGCAGGGTCGAAACAGCATCCGCATCACGGTGCCCTTCTGCCTGAGAGAGGAGGCAGCCCTGTGCATGGAGGGTGCTGGTCAGAGAGAGTGAAGGAGGCAGGTGCCACTGGACGGATCAGGCAGGCATGCCAAGGCCTTTGGCCGTGTCCAGCTGCCTCCCTTTATGTTAACTCTTGCTGCGTCAGAGGCAATGGGAAAAGCAAACCCCAGAGAAGAGCTAGCAATAACAAGGCGGCCCAAAAGGCCACCTTGGAGGAATGGGGCAGTCACCACCTCGGGCCCCTGCCTGCCACTCATGCCCTCTCCCCACTACCCTCTGCCCCCCACATCCTCCGCAGACCTGCCAAAGGGTTCTGTTTTACACGTCTTGCTTGTCCATGAGCAGCCTTTCTGATGTCCACAGCCCCGCTGGCCTCGGAAAGGTCTCCTCAAAGTGACTGATGGTGTTGTCACATGCTCGATCTGCTCCCTTGTGCCTGGAGCTGCACTTCCATGACTCTGGGACACTTCAGACTGAGCAGTGGCTGAAACTAAATAGCACTATGCCATCCAAGCACCATGTAAAAGGCACCTGAATTCAGACGTGGAATGGATGGGCATCATCAGTGTGCAGGGTTTGGGGGAGGCAGTGGGCAGATGAGGACCAGCAACTGGACCAGGAAAAGGCAAAGAAGATCAGGAGGGCAAAATGGGGGACGTGGGTTTGGGCACTGTAAAGACAATGAGGAAAACAACAGTCGGGAAGTAGAACTGGAAAACTGGGACTGGCTGAGTAGTGAAAGCATGAAACGGCAAAGCAGGGCTGCTGTTTAGCAAGACAGTAGGAAGAGTGATGCATAAATAAAACATGGTACAAGAAGCATAGAAGGCTGGGGAGAACCAGGGATGCACAGAAAGGCGAGTATATGGCATCAGGAGAGCTCAAGAGGTGCAAAGCAGCATGCAAAGAAAAAGTAGAAATATTACAGCAAAAGCTTTGGGAGCTGAGAGGCATTGAGGGTCTCCTTTTTTTAATTTTCTGTCCAGAAATGCCTATGAAAGTTTCTGACAAAGCATCTCAGATCTCCCAAAAGCCCCAGGCAACCCACAAAGGGCAGCTGGCAGCTGCTCTCTGCTACCTTCTTCATTGAATACCAAGCACCAGTTCTGCAGAGAAATTGACATTTTTGTCCTGGCTGTTAGCATGTCCACACAAATCAATAGTATGATAAATCCATGTGTTTTCTTTGCTTTTTAGAAACCCAGGCTCACAATCGTGATTCCATCTGCTGCAGCACATAGCATCATGTAACCCCTGTACAGAGACTATGCATTAGGAGACACAACCTGCCAAGGACTCTGCTCCACTGTCCAAGCCCACTTCGTTTTAGGAGAAAAGATTTCAAATGAAGTATTTGGACCCACTGCAACCCAAATGTGTTTCTCTTAAATTCAAGCATGTGGAAGGAAAATATTTTGATTTTATTCTTCTGGAGGAAAAAAAATCATCACACTTCCAGAGTGACACGATCACACTCCCCAGAGTGGTTTCCAGCTAAAAATAAAACCCATCAATAGACAATTTGATTTTCTTGAAATGGCATTTTACCTCCATAAATGTATAAACATACTTCATTTTTTTACCTCAAACTTTCTGTTGTTAACCTATAAAGCAAAGTAATGCTACCCCCTCATCATTTTGAGATGTTAGGAAATAAAGCCATGGGAAGCACTCAGTTGCTATAGTAATTAGCATCATAGGAAAAGGCCAGTGAGGAAACAAAGGACTTTGTCTCCAGAATAAGGTTTAAATCATGCATGAACTCTGTGTTAACCATAAAATCCACATAAAATGACAAGGAGAAAAGAAAACATACTGAGGTAAAAAGCCTGCAAGGATAAACATGAGATGCATTGGCACAATTAAAGGCTCCATGGCTCACACATATACCTCCTTTCTGACATTTCCTGAGAGATTTTTAGATGACTTGTCAACCAGAAGAATATTTTTATTAGTTAATGGTTTGTGTGTCAAACTCTATTTGATTTGCTTTATATGAGTAATTTAGTCTCTTGCCTGGATACTTGAGGAAATTATTAAATTTTAAGTTCTTCTTCCATTAGACTAGGTACCTCATAAATATATCTAAACCATACTATATACATATATTTAAAAACACTTAGGATAAAACCTTTCAATTTCTGTTCCAATCTTTGTTCACAATCTTTTCCTTTTGCTCTGAAAGGCATTCTTTTTGCCACTTTTCTGTTCCACTCCATCTTCAAAAAAGAAGAAATGCTTCCTAATCACAAGACGTGATGGGGCTTGCTACATTTTCAAACAGCCGTATGCTTGGGTGCTTAAGAGCATTTGGCTTTGTGCTTTGCATCTAACCAACAACGCACCCAGGTGAGCTGCTATTGGGCAGGGACTTAATCCCTGTCATGTTTAATCACTACATTAAAAGATTTAAAGACTAATGTTAAAGGCCATTCAGTTTGGGCACCACAGACCTACAGGATGCAGTCGGGAAAAGCCACTTGGTTTATCCCAGTAAAACCTATTATAAATCTTTGAGAAGCCAGGAGAGCTGAGAAGGAAACTCCTTTTCTGTGACATCCCCTCAGTGTGTCTCAGACATTCAACCTACACACCCTGGAACTTCCTGTAAGTTTCACATATGAGGTGTTACTTGCACCATTTACTTAAATAGCTGCACTAAAAGGTTAGCTTTGGCCCACTTCTTTTCTGCATAACACCAGTAAGAAAGTTATTAGGTCAGTACTGAAAAATTCCATCCCTAGTCAGTACATAACTCTGCAGGGAGGATGACTCATCTGTTCCCCAGTGCAGAAAACGTGAGGGGGCCATTTTACATTCCCTTAAGAATCTGACCCCTAAATGTAAAATCTCCTGCTTGGATTCCACATTGTTGCGATATGATTGCTAGCAGCAGTAGTCAGGGATGTTTCTTCCTGTCCAGTTGGCTAAGGAATAAGCAGCCCCTCTTGGAGGTGTGGACTTTGCTACAATTCCCTAAGTGCTGCTACTCTGTGCTTAACTCAGATCTCAGGCAGCTGCACACCCAGGTTTGTCCCCTGGGCCACGCAACTCTGAAGCTGCATAAACTGCATTGGCTTCCAAATCCAGTTCTCTGGTCCAAATCCAGTACAAGGCATTTTCAGCCTAGTAATTCATCAGCTTGAGGACCCTGATGCTTACAGGTCAACAGAAGCTGTCCAAAGCCTCTCACATAATTCTCCCAAGTGGGTAAGAAATTAGCATTGTGATAGCAGTACACACAGTACCTTTATAATTGCTTTATCTACAGGTAAAGTTTAGTTCTTCACAGACAGCCCTACAGCAATCACCACCATTTTCAGCTACCAGAACCTGGCACAAAGGTCCAGAGAACAACTCTCTTTCAATAATCAGCTTCTGTCAGCACCCGCAGAGCAAAGACATCCCTCCCTGATGCTTTCCCTGCAGCCCTTTTATCTATGTTGCCTTGACTGAAAACATTTTCACAGCCACAAAGCTAACAGTATCACACATCCTTTCAAACATCAAGTCATCCTCAAATGGTTTAAAAAAAAAAAATTGTAAAACAGCAGAGTAGACAGTGATAACCACTGATGTATAATCTACATGATATAAGGGTCTTAATCAGTAAGGTCATTCCTTATGAATACTCATTTAGATTTACAATGTCTCTATATAAACAATTAGCAATTTATTCCAGTTATCCCCATTTTACCTTAACAGTATATGGATTCATTCAAACCCTTTTTTATTTTTAATTAAAAATAAGCCACTGTTGTTTTTCTCACCAATTCCTCATCAGGATAATAAAAAGTGTCTTTGTCATAGATGTATGATATCCCAACACAGGTATGTTTTAATACTCCAAAGCAACCTTTTCAAATGTTAGCCTTTATCATAATTTGCCTTCTTTTTCCCTGAATCAATGCCCCCCCCCCATAAATACAAACAGAAAAGCTAAGGAAAACAAAATACTTTCTAGCCCAACCACTGCTAGCAAAAGACATGTGAAAATGAGACAAGTCATGGTCTCTGTACACAAGAGAATTATTTGCTCAAGTGGGTCAGGAAAGACTTTGTCTAGGATGTTGTTTAATGTAAATGTAATATAAAAGACCTTACAGTTCAAATATTTCATCATTCACATGACTTACATGTATTCTGTAGCATAAGCACCATGAAAAGTGGTCTTCTCTTGTGCTACATATATATTTATTTATTTATAATTTAAGGGAGTGGAAACTGAAATATGAGCACAAAGGAATTGTTAATGAGTGTCAGTCTGTGAGGTGGCCTCTCCAGTTCTCACTCACCATAAACATGTGTCTATGCAGGGAAGATAAGGGACACATGCCCTCTGTGCCTCTGATGACATCTCATGATGTCCTCTGTGGGACAGCATGAGAGATTTTTTCTTCTTCTAAGGTGTTGTGGTTTAACCGCAGCCAGCGGCCAAGCCCTACACAGCCACTCGCTCACTCCCCCACCAGCAGGACTCCAGAGAGAGTCAGAAGAGTAAAAGTCAGAAAACTCACAGGTTAAGATAAAGACAGTTTAACAGGGAAAGCAAAAGCTATACATGCAAGCTAAACAAAAGGAGAAATTCGTTCACTGCTTCCCACAGACAGGCAGGTGTTCAGCCATCTCCAGGACAGCAGGAGTCCATCATGCTTAATGGTGACTTGGGAAGACATATGCCATCAATCCAAATGTCCTTCCGTTCCTCCTTCTTCCCTCCACTTTATATACAGGGAAGGATGTTGTATAGTGTGGACTATGCCTTTGGTCAGTTTGGGTCACCTGTCACAACTGTGTCTTCCCTAAATTTCCCATGGACTCACAGTCTTCACACCAGCCTGGCAGTAGGAAAAGCAGAAAAGGCCTTGGCTCTGTGTAAGCCCTGCTCATCAATAACAAAAACACCTCTATATTATCAGCTGTGTTTAGCACAAATCAAAAACACAGCCCCATATCAGCCACTGTGAAGAAAATTAGCTCTAACCCAGATGAAACCAGTACATAAGAAAAGTTCAACATGAAGTAGAAAACCATTGTTCCTTATGTATCCCATATTTGCATATAGTCACAGTAAGACTGAGGATTAGAACTTCACTTACTGTTAAACTTCAGAGCTCATATCTAGCCCTGAGTGTTTTGACACTAACATTAATATTATTTGCAGCTATTTTTAGTTCACAGATTTGGCATCATTTTTCTGAAAGGCAATAAAAAAGAAAAAAAGAGATTACTTCGACATGATAGCTAGAGTTGTATCTTAATTAGTAATGAAGCATATGACACACTGTATGAAAATACTATTTCCAGCATTACAAGCATTATAGTATTAGAAATAACTCTACAACTTTAATTCCAGTTCATAAATCATTGCAGGCACTTACTGAGCTATATAACTCTTAGCTGAGGACCCTAAACGCTTACAAACAAGCTTTTGAAAAACCTGCAGCCTTGACAGGGAAATCAAACTGCAGTCTTCACTCTCAGGGAAAAGATTTTCTTGTGCAAATCTTGCTTTGGAGTTCAGTAGAAGTGTTTTTATGGATAAGGGAAAAAAAAGTAGTGGGGTGCTACTTATTATATTCAGGAGCTCAATTATTTAGTTTAAGAATGAAAAGCATATCAGTATTTGTAAGCATGGAATTAACCAAAATTGGAAACTGAAGGCTATTCCTTCTGAAGTGTAACATGCAAGCCTCAGTAACATCAGTTCAGTGTGGGTATTGTAATAAATGATAACCTTCCCATCCTACACAATGCATCTTGCCACATTTCCATTCATCCTGAGGGACAGATTCTTCAGCAGTTTTCAGCTGTTCACTCCAAGCTGGAGAGGGCAATTTGTGGCCTTGAAGGAAAATTTTCCATTCCAACACAGGAGTTTGTGACTGAGTTTCAAAGAGGGAGTTCTTACAACTTTGGGTCCAACGGCACACCAGCTGAAAAGTAACTTTTCATTTTCATCTCCTTTATGGTCAGTACAGATAAGAAGCCCTAAATAACAGACAAGAACCCAGTCTTGTTCATATAAGCAAATGCAAGAAACTGCAACCCAGCAGACCATGCTGTGATGCCCACTGTTACAGAACTTACATTGTTTAAGGGTCTTACCCTACCTCGCCTTGTGAGTGCTCATCCAGCTCTACAACACCTTTAAGTCTGCAACGACATCAATTTTGATCAATTTAGAAGCATGAAATTGTACTGATTTTCAATTTCCTCTCTGGAATGGTGAGGATACTTCTTAAATCAGATGTCACTTGTGAAAAAGCAGAGAATCACTCACCCTCGGCTTCCTTCTGCAAAAGGGGTGTCAGTTCAGCCATTCAGGGTTACAGAATAATCCCTGGGCACAGAGTGACATCTGCTCTGTGGCTTTTAAAATATATTTCTTTTCACAATTGCAAAGCTGTCAAGGAACTTTTAGGCTTACAAAGGAAAATATGACAAGAAGTCACAACTAACATTCATAGTATCTGTTTGAATTTGATTCTCATGTGCATAAAGAGCTCTATATTTCTTCTTCAATGTCTCCAAACAAAGTGATGTAGCCGGTTTTATTTTTAAGTATCTGCAATAAATGAGTATTGAAGGTTAGGAAAGAGTACTAAAAAGCTTATCAGATCTTTAGCAATACAATAATTTACTCACAAGCTTGGCCTTTTCCTTGTAAGTACCGTAAAATCAGCATTTCACAGTTTACACAGGTTAAAAACCAGCCTAGAAAATCAGCACCAAAAACTGTATCATACCTTAGCAGATTCTCTGAGAGACCAGACAATGAGGATCCTGTGTTAAAATGATACTTATTTTTAGTTCAAATGAGTCCTGCATCCAGACAGCTCCAGTCATCATATTTGAAAGAGAAAAGCAGCAGGAGCAAGGATCTCTGAAGCACCTTGGTAAAACTCCAAGGTCTATTTCCATCCCAAGGGCCAAACATTTCAGTGCTTATTCAGGGAAAAACTCGTACATATTTCAAGCGGATTTTCCTCTGTCACTTAGGATTTCACTTTCTCAGTGAAAATAGCTGTACTTCTTCAGCATGCCAGACAGAAAGCTTTATTTTCTGATCTTAAGAAATGCAAAATTAAGAAAGCAAAACTGAAAGCAAAAGAACAAATGCAAACAAGACCCTTACCGTAAATCTATGCTTGGGCAGTTGATCGATCAACATGAATGAGATAGATGTTAAATGCTCTGCCACATCAAACATTTCTTGAAAGCTTTTGCTGGGTACAAAATAGCCTGGGTGATCACTTGTCCAATACGGGTATTACCAGTCTAGAGTAATGATAGAAGTGTGTTATATCNAAGATTAACAAGATGGTGGAATTAGGGTGGTGGCTAGTACCTCTTCTTCTTTCTTCTCTATTTGAGTAAGTTTGTAATTGGGTAAAAAAGCCCTGCAATGCAGAGGCCAGGGCATTAGGTTATTGGGCTATAAGTAAAAATAAAGTTGTTGGCATAATATAATTGGATAATTTGACCCTCAAAACGCCCTGAAAGAACTCAACCTCGGCCATTTTCCACCTTGCTAACTTAGAAGCACATTCTGTGTAGTTGTAACATAGATAACAAAAAATAAACATCCAAATCTAAAGAAGAAACAGCGTCTCCTGCATCTCTATCCGGGCTCTGAGTGAAAGAACTAGATAAAAGCAAACAAAGAAGACTCCAACAGAGTAAGTTTCAATTCTGGGGTCAAGAGCTGTGACAGGGTCCCATGCCAAGGTCACATGTGTCAGATTCAGCCTCCAACACACTCCAGCAAGACCCCAAGGATAAAACTTTATCTGTATGGTGTCTCTTAATCCTACACTTCTGTGGAGAGCTCAGCACTGGGGATAGCGGTTGTCTCAGGAAACACACAAACTGTAGTACTTTTAACCTCTGGGTTCAAACACAATTCATCCCGACTTCAGTAATAAATTAACATTTTCATCCTTTTCTCCCCAGCTACACTCTTCAATAATCAATGCCTCCTAGATCCTTGTCCTTCTTCCTCCTCCTCTGATGTTCCTTGGAAGTAAGACAGGGAACAAGACATGAAATACAGCAATTAA
>WEIT01029676.1:9954-31828 GCA_013389985.1 Dryoscopus gambensis | reverse complement strand
TCTAGTTAGCAGAGAAGAGCTTTTAATTCTTTTTTTTTTTTTTTTTGATCTGGTGGCTTGAAAAGGGCATTCACAGTTTGTAGCTCTCCCAGTACTTTTCATTGAAGAATGTTGCTGTTTGCATCCATTCCAATAACTTTAAAAACATGCTCCATGTACTAACGTAATTTACTTTTGAGAATCATGCTTTTCTTATGTAGTGTGACAGAAGTGGGACTGTCACCCAGAGGTGGATTACAGTGGTGGTGGATATAGGACAGTTTGAACTGATGTACCGCTTGACTGCTTGGTATGGAGTGTGTTACTTTCTTTTTCCAAAAACTTGGAATAGTTTGGGTTGGAAAGGACCTTTAAATGTCATCTAGTCCAAATTCCTCTGCAATAAGCAGGGACATTTTCAAATAGATCAGGTTGCTCAGAGCCCCGTCCAGCTTGACTGTGTATGTTTCCAGGAATGGGGCATCTCCTACCCCTTGGTGGTCTGTTCCAGTGTTTTACCACCCTCGTTGTAAAAAATAACCTTCTTATATCTAGTCTTAATCTACTGTCTTTTAGTTAAAAGCCATTACCTCTTGTCCTGTCATAGCAGGCCCTTGTAAAAAGTTCGTCCTCATCTGTCTTGTAAGCTCCTCTTCACTATTAAAAAGCAGCAAACAGGTCTCTCCAGATCCTTCTCTTTTTCATGCTGAACACTCCGAATCTCGGAGTCTGTCTTCACAGGACAGGTGGTCCAGCCCATTAGTCATTTTCCNGTCCCTCTGGATGGCATTCCATTCCTCAGGCGTATCAGCCATACCACACAGCTTGGTATTGTTTGCAGGTTTCCTGAGGGTGTGTTTACACTGTCTATCATGGAGGAAGATACTAAACAATACCAGTCTCATATAGACCCCTGAGCGACACCTCTTGTCACTGATGTCCATCTGAACATTCAGCCATTGACCACTACCCTCTGTATGCAACCATCCAGCCAGTTCCTCATCCACCAAAGAGTCCGTCCATTATCTCTCTGATTTAGCATGAAGGGTTTTGTGGGGGACCATGTCAAAGGCCTTACAGGAGTCCAAATAGATGGTATCAGTAGCTGTTCCCTTGTCCACTGATGCAGTCACCCTATCATAGGAGGCCACTAGGTTGGTCCAGCAGGACTTGCCACTGGTGAAGCCGTGCAGGCTGTCTCAAATCTCCCCTGTCCTCTGTCTGTCATCGTGTTCATTCCTTGCGTGACAAAGTGTCAAAGCTGTGACCTAAATAACTAAAGACAAAATTTAAAACTAGAGTGGTTTGAAACCCAAAGGAAATTTGATCTTGGTGGCCTGTGGATTGGTAGGATCACAAGCAGAAAATTACAGAACCTCTGNTTTTTTTTTTTTTTGATCTGGTGGCTTGAAAAGGGCATTCACAGTTTGTAGCTCTCCCAGTACTTTTCATTGAAGAATGTTGCTGTTTGCATCCATTCCAATAACTTTAAAAACATGCTCCATGTACTAACGTAATTTACTTTTGAGAATCATGCTTTTCTTATGTAGTGTGACAGAAGTGGGACTGTCACCCAGAGGTGGATTACAGTGGTGGTGGATATAGGACAGTTTGAACTGATGTACCGCTTGACTGCTTGGTATGGAGTGTGTTACTTTCTTTTTCCAAAAACTTGGAATAGTTTGGGTTGGAAAGGACCTTTAAATGTCATCTAGTCCAAATTCCTCTGCAATAAGCAGGGACATTTTCAAATAGATCAGGTTGCTCAGAGCCCCGTCCAGCTTGACTGTGTATGTTTCCAGGAATGGGGCATCTCCTACCCCTTGGTGGTCTGTTCCAGTGTTTTACCACCCTCGTTGTAAAAAATAACCTTCTTATATCTAGTCTTAATCTACTGTCTTTTAGTTAAAAGCCATTACCTCTTGTCCTGTCATAGCAGGCCCTTGTAAAAAGTTCGTCCTCATCTGTCTTGTAAGCTCCTCTTCACTATTAAAAAGCAGCAAACAGGTCTCTCCAGATCCTTCTCTTTCTTCTCCAGGCTGAACAATGCCAACTCTTTCAGTCTTTCTTCATAGGAGAACTGCTCCAGCCCTCTGATCATTTTTGTGGCCCTCCTCTGGACTCGCTCCACCAGGTCTCTGCCTGTTGTGTGCTGAGGACTCCAGAGCTGGGTGCAGTGCTCCAGGTGGGGTCTCAGAGGAGTAGAAGGGCAGACTGGTCTCCCTCAACCTGCTGGCCATGCTGCTCTTGATGCAGCCGAGGACACGTTCTGGTCTGCAAGCGCACGTTGCTGGGACAAGGCTGGCCTTCCAACAACCAGTGGATCTCCAAGTCCTTCTCTAATTACTTTCTGCTGCCAATTCCCTCATCCTCCAGCCTGTACTGATACCAGAGCTTTTCCCAACCTACTGTCAGGACCTTGCACTTGGCCTCGTTGAATGAGGTTCCCATGGGCCCACTTGTCCAGGTCCCTCTGGATGGCATTCCATTCCTCAGGCGTATCAGCCATACCACACAGCTTGGTATTGTTTGCAGGTTTCCTGAGGGTGTGTTTACACTGTCTATCATGGAGGAAGATACTAAACAATACCAGTCTCATATAGACCCCTGAGCGACACCTCTTGTCACTGATGTCCATCTGAACATTCAGCCATTGACCACTACCCTCTGTATGCAACCATCCAGCCAGTTCCTCATCCACCAAAGAGTCCGTCCATTATCTCTCTGATTTAGCATGAAGGGTTTTGTGGGGGACCATGTCAAAGGCCTTACAGGAGTCCAAATAGATGGTATCAGTAGCTGTTCCCTTGTCCACTGATGCAGTCACCCTATCATAGGAGGCCACTAGGTTGGTCCAGCAGGACTTGCCACTGGTGAAGCCGTGCAGGCTGTCTCAAATCTCCCCTGTCCTCTGTCTGTCATCGTGTTCATTCCTTGCGTGACAAAGTGTCAAAGCTGTGACCTAAATAACTAAAGACAAAATTTAAAACTAGAGTGGTTTGAAACCCAAAGGAAATTTGATCTTGGTGGCCTGTGGATTGGTAGGATCACAAGCAGAAAATTACAGAACCTCTGTTTGGGTTTGGTGGTTGTTGCATAATGGTCTGGCAATGATTAGTCCACATAGTTTGCTTTTCATTCTGGTGTTGTGTGATGACTGTGACAGGACTTCTGCCTGATCTAGAGTTCTAGGCGTGAAGCTAGTTCATCTCTCCTTCATAGAGAAGACCATGCTGTTAGCTTCCTTTGGCAGACTGCTTTTAGGACTTTTTAATACTTCCTTGATAATCAGTACACCAAAGAAATTGATGAAATGAGAATATCAGGATGACAAACACCCTCTCCCTTACCTTTGGGAGCTGTGTGCAGGGGAGGCACAAGAGTGATCTATATTGTGTTGCCAAGCTTGCAAGGCACTGAGAGATGCCAGGCTTGTCCAGGCAGCCAGGCTCTGGCACTGCTTATGTACTCCTGCTCTGATATGCTCCCTGGGACCCAGGTTGGAGCAGCTGCAGATCAGCAGGCTTGGGCTGTTAGCGGGTGGTGGAATGGCTCTTAAAGGAACTGAACTTCTCAAGTGGGACATACGTCAAAATACTTGAAGAAAGGCTGCCATAGTTGTAGACGAGTTTTTCTTTCACATTATGGTTAGTTGTGTTTTTGAGCTGACTAATGCTTTAAATATTTTTATTTTACAATGTGGTATTTGCCATTTTCTTAAAAAGAATCAAAAATTTCTGCAAAGCTAGGTAATACTGAAGAGATCTGTCACTACCTCAGAACTTCTGTTTCCAAGACAGTTTTTCATTTTTCTTACTTGTATAGCTATATTCAGATAATGATTGCTTGTTTTTTCATAGTGAAATCTTGTGTCCCAAGTCTTGATGATGAATATTGTGTTTTACTATGTGTATACATTTGGGTTTATTTTTAGGAAGTCCAAGGTATACTAGTGTACACTGGCTGAGTAGCAACACCTTGTGTTTCTGCTGGTGTAGCAAAACTTGCCTATTGTAGCCAATAGAAATACATACTTAAGAGTCTACACAACCTGCAAATCCCATCAGATTTCAAGGACAAGGACACCGAGAGTGTGTATCACTTCTGTGAAACACTGGTATTTCTTGCTTGCAAAGATTGAGCTCTTTTGTCTTAGTTTGAGACAAATTAAGGGAAACACTCTGGAAGGAACGTCCCCTCCAAAAGAAGGCAGGTTTCAGCTGCCCCTCCCCCACAGGTTCAGGAAGAAATTGCTCGGAGGAAAGTGAAAAAAAGTTACTTATTTAACAAGCAGAGTGCACGCAGGCACGGAAAAAGAATGATGTTAAATCATAAAACCTCTCACTGTGGAGAGAACCTGGGTAGATTTCAGAGTCCTTTGTGGATGTGGTTCTCTCCAGAGCTGGGGTTTGGTGTGGGCCCCTCCGGGCCACAATGTAGGGTCTCCCAGCGTAGTGTCTCCTGGTGATGCTCCAGTGTTGCTCAACAGTCCAAAAGAGAAGAAGAAGCTGCCAAAGTCCCAGGGCTCTGTAATTCAGCTGATGAACAAGAAGCTAGCTAAAAAGCAAAAGGAATGTAACTCTTCTGTGCTGCAGAAGCGGAGCAGCCAGGCAGAAGAAGCCAGCGAGCTATCTCTGGTTTTGAACACAGCGCCGAAGAAATTCCACCAGCTTCCCCCTCTCTCTTAAAGGTGCGGAAAGGCACAGGATTCATGTCTGGCATAGGGCAGACAATAGGGAATACAGTCTCATACAATCAGCCCAGGATACCTTTACATAGTAAGATTGTGAAAAATACTCCATTTGCACAATTCCTATAACCTGAATATCTGACTCAAAGATGAATGTTTGTGAATACCTGTTTTTTACTTGGCTAATGTGATTTTTGTTTACTGTTAAGAATGTTACTGGAAGAAAATTATTCTTAACTGAACTTAAATATTTGAAATTGTGTTCAGAAAATTTATAAAACTAGGTATTATTTCTTTATGGTACTGCTCTCAGAATTTTTTCTTCTATTCCTGTTGTATTTCAGTTATTGGATAAAACAACAACCCAAAACCACAAGTGGAAAACATAATTTAAGCACCTGATAGATTTCATGATATCTTTTATCGAGCCAGACGTAAGAGTTGCAAAGTTTTTTTTGTAATTTATAATTAATTTCTTAAATATTTTGTGATTCCATATGCTACAGTGTGGCTTTACTGTCTGTGTTAATATAATTCAGTGTGCCTTGTAGTCTCCTTACTTTAATTGAAAATGTCTGACATAGCTGTAAACAAGCAGCTTTTTTGACTCTGGTCACATGATAGATCAAGATTTTTTAATGTGGAGTGGAAGCAATAATGTTGTCCAAGCTTTTAGTCACATTTGCCATTGGCATTTTTTTAGGCAGATGTGGCTTAGTGCTAATTAAGTATACTAAAGGTGAATGTTGAAGTACATCTGACTTCATGAAATCATTTTCATTCCTTTTAGACAAGCATTACAGAGCCTTATTTCCTTTTGTGCTGGTCATGTAGCCTTTAAATGAATGTAGACTTTAGACTTAGTGTCATGGGTTAGCACAGCTTGGAGTTTTAGTGAAACAAAAAAAATTCCAGCCACGGAAGTGATGTTTTTTGCAAGGGGCTGTTGTAACTTTCTTCAGACCTGATAGAACTAGTCAGTTGGCTAATTTGAATATTGACAACTCTGTTAACCCACTTAAGAAGCTGAACACGCCTCTGTAAAAGACACATTTAAAATGAACAAGCCAGGGAATCGCTCTCTTGCTTCTGGTCCTTGGACAGGTAGCTGGGCCTGGCCGCTGGGCCTGGCAGGGGCTGGGCCATGGCCTGCGCCTCCGTGCAGGCCAGCCCCTCCCAGCATGGCTTGGCAAGATCGTGCCCATGCTCCATGCGAACCGGTCCTGTGACATGGATGGCCCCCTCTTCAGTCTGGCCGCCGTGGTGGCAGAGATCGTGTGACCACCAGCAAAAGAAAAGTTCCAGCTGCAAGGCCCAGGCACGGGTAAGATTAACCCCTTCAGCGCTGTAAGTTCCTCAGAAGAAATGAAACCTGCAGACATCAATCCTCTCCCAGGTCAGAGGAAAGGGAAAGGCAAAGACATATGAATAGACACCATGATAATGACACCGAAGTCAGTGAAGAAGAAAGAGGTGAAGCCCAGAGGGAGGAGATAGAGGAGATGCTTCAAAACCTAAAAGCTGAAATTCTTTTGTAAAGCTATGGTGATGGACTATGATATATCAGAGAACCCCTTGTAATTTTGTGATAAGCATGGGGGGTAGAGTGTTCAAACTGCCACGAGCCAAGGTGCCTGTGCTGAAATAAGTAAATGCTGAAGTAGCTGTGATCCAGTGAGAAGCCTGAACAGAGAGAGAGATAGTGATGAGGTGAAGACCCTTGCTCCCAGGGAAGAAGAAGACTTCTGCTCCTAGAGATGAAGATGGTCCCAGAAATAGATGAAGAGAACCTTTACTCTTGAACAGCTCATCCTTAAAATGGTACCCCATTAGCTAAGACTGAACCCTCGAAAACAGTTGTGGGGAAAGCTGTAGGCTGAGGGAAGGGACTCACACATGGCCAACAGAAAACCACCCCGGGCAGCTGCTGTGCTGTGACATTGAAGCCACAAGAAGACTGTTTCTTGTGGAGAAGCCCCATAGCATGGGCAATGTTCCCTAAGTAAACTGATGAAAAGACTATTATAGAGGTGGTAAACTGACTGAAGTAATCCCAAATTTGTGTCTTTATTTTGTAAGTGGGAGGAGGGAGGAGGATGGGGGGAGGAGAAGTGTTCTGAAGGTTTATTCTGATCCTTATTACTCCTTTTTTCTGTTAATTTAGTTCTGTTAATAAACTTCTTTATATTCTTTAAAGTTTGGAGCCTGCTTTGCATTCCTCCTAATTCTTATCTCACAGAAGGTAAGAAATGCAAACAAAACCACTACACTTAGTATGCTGAACTCTGTTCTGTGTTAGTGGTAGCTGGTGGGGAGAGAACGAAGGAGAAGAACTGGAAGTCCAGGAATGTCAGTTTTGTGTTGCTGGATTTGCTCTTCTGTTGCTGTGTGTTGTTAAGCAAATAACCTGTCTGCATCTCCTCCATTGTGGTCTTGTTTCCTCCATCAGTTGTACTGTCCTACACTATTCCATAACTTCAGTTCTGTTGGGAACCGTTGTTTTCTTGTCTCTATTGCCAGGCAATAATCATAAGATCTCTGGTAAAAGTATTTGCAATGCTTTTTCATGCTGTACTTGATGCTCTCCTCCTACTTTGTGCACACTGAAAATTTGTGCTTTTGTATCTTAGAGGAGAATGAGAGAATTTTATACAGATGGCACTGCTCTATGTCTGTACAGGAACAAAAGTATACATTGAAGTTTAATCTGGAAGTCCTGCAACACAAAGTGTGAAAATATTGGTTGCATTTGTCAGAATACTTGTAACTGAGTTTGTCTAATGGCACCACTGTGAATGAAGAATTTTTCTTTAGTAGAATATAAGGTACTTTGGATTTCTGCTGTTGATACAGAGTGGAAGTGCTACTTACAAACAGGAAAATCATCCGTTATTGTCTCATGTTGTTCAGATACATTTTTCTTCTTTTTTTTCTGAATGGTAGTAAAGTTTTATTGATACAGTTGTGTATCATAAGCACAGTAGTCCTAACTGTACAGAAAGCTACATAATTAGTAGAATTGTTTGTTGAAATAGCAGTCTTTTTTCATGAAACATGTAGGCTGCCCTATATAACTAATTTTTTTTTAAATACGAAGAAGTGTGTTCACATTGTTAGTGCTTAGAGCTTTAGTGGCAAAACCGGTCCAGGATTACCCCATTTCGGTTCCCTGACAAAGAATTGGGCCCTTCACACTAAATGAGTTCTTACTGGTTTGACATCTTTTAAGATAAAACTGAATGTACTGTTCAGGTAACCAGATCAGGGTTTCCTATGTGGGAACTCTGATCTATATTGGAGATCAGCCTAAATCAGCTGAGTTGGATTTATTTGTTCTTAATAGAGTTTTAAACCAAGAAATTATGTATTAAATCTTCGCAGTACTGAAAATGTGATATTTTGTGCCAAATTACTAACTTTTTTGGAAAGTAGTTAATAGATTTCATAGTATCGGGGAATGGTTTGGGTTGGTAGGGAACCTTAAAGAAAAATCTAATTACTATCCCCCTCTATGGGCAGGGACAACTTCCACTAGACCGGGTTACTGAGAGCTCCATCCAGCTTGGATTTGAACACCTCCAGTGATGGGGAATCCACAGCCCCTGTCTTTCTTTAGTTATATGCCTATGTGTCTGTTTCTGTCACTTTTTCCCTCAAAGCTGGTTGTGCTTTTAGGTGTTTATTGAAAATATTTCAAGTATGTTTTAGTCCCTTGTTAATTATGGCTTCTCTGAAAATGAACAATTTATAGAAAAACTTACTGAACTCCAGCAGTTTTATGCACCCAGGACAAAGATTTGGTTCTATCTCTGACTTCTTTTGAGTGTTTATTTTTTTCTTATTATAAATGCCAGTTCTTAAAGAAAAGAAAAAAAAGAAAAGGACAAAATAAGGGGCAGAAAGAAGAAAGGAAATTGATATTTGTAATGAACTGGATGAGTGGAATTGTAAAACTCTATTGCATCACTACAGGGGAAAGAATAGGGAATACTGTGTCTATGAACTTTATGCTTTTGTAGTTTGTCTAACAATAATTATTTTCTGCTGTGCATTTTTATGAGAAGTGTGATTTAGTTTTAAATGGTTTAGTTTTAGGCCGTCCTGTGAGGAGTGGGTAGCTGGGTATGATGATCCTTGTAGGTCCCTTCTGACTTGACATATTCTATGATTCTATGTTTCCTTTAGTTCCTTAGTTCCTTTAGTTAGACTCATGACTAATCAAATAGGCACTTTTGAACGTACTGTCTTGAAGTTGTATTGAGCTTGAGATTGGTATGGAGCATACTGCAAGATCTGAATTGTAATGTTTTGCATTATAGGTACAAGAACTGTAGAAGTCCGTTATAGAATTTGAAAGAACAAGATTCTGCAGCTCTGGAAAGATATGGTATGTTTATGTTTTCACTTATATTGTTTGTATGCTAATAATTATAATAGCAAATAATGAGACTTTTCTTCCCTGAGATTAAAAAAAAGCTTGAAAATTAGTTCAGGAAGAAGCACACATTCATTTTCCTATGACATCTATTACTTAGTCATAATTCTCCAGAAAACTGACTGACTTGATTTTTCTTGGGGAACATAAATACTGAAGATATAACATTGATGAATTCCCTTTTGGTTTAACAAGCTCATCATCATGCTGCTACCATCCATTTATTTCTCCATGGATTGGATAAGAATTGGTTTGTTTCTGAAAGCTGTATCAGTTTTTTTAATTCGCTGCTGAGAATATTTATAGTGACGGTATGACTTGAAAAATAAGTTCAGAACTTTTAGAAAATTTATGCAATCATCAGTGTAAGTCAAATTTACAAATAGGATTGCTGGGAAATACAGAAATATAGTGTTAATTAGTAGTGTTAAAATAAACCCATGGCACATGGTATCTCTTTTGCCAAGGCTCTTACATGTCCAGTCAGCTTAAAAATATGTACATGTGTTGTGGCAGAGTTGGAACTTGAACTTGTAGTTATTTTAATTGCCATTTCCTAACTTAATTTTGGTGTGGCTCTCTGGTAATACCTGGTATTACTGCACCACTTTGTAGTGTCTCTTCAAGTTCTACCAACTATGAACCAACTTGGTACATAGAGAATTTTTGAAGCTTTTAGAATCACTGCATTCAGAAAAATGACTATTAGGTTAATTTTTCTGTCATATTAAATAGGTCTGTTCATGCATATACAAGATTGTATGTAGTTATTTCAAGAATAGTTTCTAAGCTATGTGTGTACTTTATCTTTTAACCACTTAAAATGTGGTGAAGAGCTCAGTAACAGCTGATCAGAGTTTTCTGTGCCATGGGTTTATGTCTGGATTTTTCTTTTCAAGATAATTGACTTAGAAGTAAAGTTGTGAAACCTCAAGTTTGCAGAAGAGTTGTTTGGTGTGTTTTAAGTTCTGTTTTGTGGGAAGCTATAGACAGACTCTAATAAAACTGTTAATTCTAAGCTGAAGCTTTAGCTGTAGTGTGTACTAATTAAAAAATTTAAGTCTCTCAAAAAGCTACAATGTTACATTATCACAAGCCAGATGTTCCTGAGAGAATTGCATAGATTGGTCCTTTACTCTAGTAGGCATCTGGCAGGTAGTGTATATTCATTTTTGCACCCACAGCACCACTGGGACCACCCACCTGCTTCTTGCTCTCCAGTGTCAATACGAGTTCTGTGTATGATGGCTCTTCTCAAACCTAAGCCATTATTTCCTTATTGCCATTATTCCTGCTGGCTGCTTTCCTTCTGGATGTTTAACTGCTTGCCACTATATGTATGCATTGGGTCTTTGTAATGCTATGTGCTTCATAAATTGATAAAAAAATTCCCCTCTAATCCCCCACAAATTGTAATAAATACTAATGGAACATCAGATAAAGCTGAATGTTGTGCTACAGAATTGCATGATTTCTTCGTTTTAATACAAGTTATATTTAAACAAACGTGCTGAAGAACTTGGTGAACAGAAAGATGCTGTACATGGAAGGCAGCATGACAAATGAGTGGCAAAAGAAATCAAAATAGAGCATAAGCAAAAGGACAGATAGACTAAAAAAGTTAAATAGTAAAGCTGAAGCAAAGCTGTACAACTTCCCTAATTGCAAAATAACATAACATGATAAGTAGCCAGTAAAAGGAGAGTTACTATAAGACATTTAAATAGATGATTGGATTTCACCTACTGGTGTAGAAGGGGCATTTTGTTCATGGCTGTATATCATTTTGGAGGGAGCCTGAAGTAACAGGTATAATATAACTGAAATAGAAACAAATGGTTCTGCTGCAAAAAAAAATCAGGTGTGTGTGTAGTGGAAGAAAAAAAATCAGACTGTGGTCTAAGTGAAAATTGCAGAAGCTAAAGATAATTTTGGATCTTTCCTGCTTTTACAAAGGTGAAAAAATACGTATATGATCTCACTGAAATATCAAACCAAGAACAGATGTTGAAGGCAAAATCTAGACTCCAAAGTTGCAGGGGCAGTTGTAAAAAATGGGAATAACACGCAGGCCTCTAGCTTTGGCCTGAGGGGAGGGAATGGGAGCAAACATTAGATATTCTTCTGTTACTCTGTGATTTATGGATATCGTAGTTTAACCCCGGCTGGCAACTAAACACCAAACAGCCACTCTCACCTCCCCACACAGTGGGATGTGAAAGAGAATCGGAAGAGTAGAAGTGCGAAAACTCGTGAGTTGAGATAAAGATAATTTAATAGGTAAAGCAAAAGCTGCACATGCAAGCAAAGCGAAACAAGGAATTCATTCAACAGTTCCCATGGACAGGCACATGTTCTGTCATCTCCGGAAAAGCAGGGCTCCATCGTATGTAACAGCGACGTGGGAAGACAAATGCCATAACTTTGAACATTCCCCCTTTTTCCTTCTTCCCCCAGCTTTATATGCTGAGCATGATGCCATATAATATGGAATGTCTCTATGGTCAGCTGGGGTCAGCTGTCCCAGCTGTGACCCCTCCCCACTCCTTGTGCACCCCCAGCCTCCTGCCTGGTGAGGTAAAGAGCAGAAAAGGTCTTGAATCTATGAAAGCACTGCTCAGCAATAACAAAAACATCCCTGTGTTAACACAAATCCAAAACACAGCCCCACACTAGCTACTGTGAAGAAAATGAACTCTATCTCAGCCAAAACCAGTACAGTGGAGAGTATTGACATCAAGGCAAAGTAAGTATACAGATATTATAGCTGGAGCTTTTATATAAATCTATGTTGGATATCTTTGTATTGAGATGCACAAAATTCTGCCTTTATGAAACTCCGTAACTTGTGTTTCCACTGAAATGTAAATTCCAGAGCAGCACTAACTTTAATTTGAAGACAGTAGCAAATTCAGATTCCCATTCCAAATAATTTATTCAAGTGTTAATTGTTCTCATTATCCTGCATGCTTATGTTCCTACTCTAATTAGAATTTGTCGGCCTTCAGTTTCTATTCAAGGGGATTTCATATGCATTTTTTCAGTTGGAAGATCTTTATGTATTCTTTTTGTGCTATGAGAAGACTTAATTTATTCCAGTATCTATATTGATAGGCTTGATTAACTTTGAACTCTTTTCATTGTCTAATCACCAGGCGTTTTCTTCTATCTTCATGCTACCTTTGTGGCTCTTTTCTACTACTTCTGAAACACTTTTGAAGACTATTGAATAATTGGAGAACTGGGTTTAAGTTTGGAAGATGTGTGAAGTACTTTGTGCAGATGAACAGACACTCTTCCAGGAACCTTTCATGAGTTGTATCTGTCACTCTTTTTGTAATACATGCAAGCATGTGTACATTTGTACATTGGTTGTGACTGCTTTAGTCACTTTAGGTTGCCATTTTCCAGGATAGAACTCAATTTTTTTGGTTTTCTAACTAATGTGTTCTGCATTTCTTGTTACTAGTTGAATTGCTTAGTTTACCAGGCAGTGGGAAAAATTTCATATAGAGGCCTTATTATTGTTTGGTTGGGCTTTTTGTGGCTCCATTAGGATTTATATGATCAGGTTGTATTAGTGGCTGTTTTATTTTAATGTAGGATCAATAGTAATATTGCCTACTAATTAGATGCATGAAGAAAGCTTCTCTTTTTATGTTTTGTGTATTGGAAGCAGCATGCAGGCAACATAAGTAATTGGTGTTTCCAACTTTATGAAGAAGTCAAACATGCCTATTACATTATTTTTTTTTTCCTGCTTATGACAATTAAGATTGAATTTAGGGGTTTGGTGAATATTCTCCAGGACATTTGACTTAATCTCAAGTTTTAAAAGGCCAGCTCTCATATTAGGTGTCAGTTTCTTACTGTATAGATGATTGTTTCATTGTGGTACTCAAAATCATTCTGGAAATACATAAAATTCATTCTTGGGACATTCAGAGGGACTCTTCAGAAAACATACGAAAGCTGTCTTTAGTGGTATATTCTTGAGAGAGATGGTTATATTTAATTAAGCAACTCAAATTCTGGTACTGGAAGGTAACGTAGATCATGGTACTTCATTGTACAGTAAATCATCCCTGTTTTCATCATAGATCAGAAAGAGAATCTTTAAAAAATTTGGATCAAAGATTACTTGGGTAAATAACTTAAAATTCTTTAGTAAGGGAAACCTAAATTCTTACAAGTGCCAGTTCCCACAATTGCCACTCTTTTAATAAGTCAATCAGAAGTTATAGTTGAAATAAATAAAATGTTTGTGCTCTAAGGGATCTTCGTAGACCTCAGATACTATGTGTCAGCTGCCAGATTGCATTGATCTCACAGAAAGTGAACATCAAATAACCCAGGGATAGTAGTAGGTTTAAGAAATCCAGGTAAGTAACAGTGTACAGTTAAGTGATTGGTACCTGGAAGTTATTTGCCTTTTTTTTGGTTGCTGAGAAATAAGTATTTACAGTCCCCAGGGTGTGGCTTTAGGATCTTTTTGTTGAAGTTGGGGACCTTTTCTTGCTCATGTTACTGCTTGTAAAGTTTCACGTGTTAATAAACTGTGTAGAGATGTTTCATCAAACTATGCAACAAAGTTGCATTTAGTCCCAGTTGATGGATCTGAAGTTGCTTGTTGACATCTTGTTCTATCACTCGTTTTTAACTCCTCCTTCTTGAGTTGATAGGAGCATTCTTTTAAGAAAATACTCACCTGTGCCATCTTGGAGAAATAGATGTTGTTCCAAATCACTGCATAAACATTATTTATCCTGTTCCTTTTTGATGAAGGCTAGTTCAAGTTACAAAGTTCTTCAGATACATGGTTTGAAGGCATGGATCCTTGTAGTATTGTCTTCCTAACTGTAATAGGGGTTGTTGCTGTCCTAGTTGATTCTATGCCTAGTCAATAGTCACTAGGCAGACACAGATGTGTCTGTACTGGAGCCTGCCCAGTCCCAAAGAGCCTGGCAGCCATCTTGGGTTTCTCAGACATACTCCACAGGCACAAACTTCCTTTCATACCTTCAGCTGCTCAGTGTGTCTGTGAAAGCCTAAACTGTAAGCCATGTGGATCATAACAGTGAAGACAAGGGGAAATTGTTTGAGTAATACAAATAAGTATCTGCTCTGGGGCTGCTGTTTTCATCTTCTATAAGGTAAGTTTCAAGCAGAGAAATTCCCGTGACAGAAAAGCAGTTGGTTTAGACCAATTCACAATTCTTCATAATACCATTTTCCAAGATCTTAGTATATTCAGTGTGGTTTTCCCTTCCTAATCAAGTAGTGTCTCTCGACTCTCTTAACCAGGTTGGAGGGATTTTGTGCCTTGTTTGGATCAAGCAGTCAAAATGTCCTTTGTTTGAGCTATATTCAGAATAAGGGCTCTTTGATGGCAGTTTCCTTCACCACCCACCCTATGTTTCCACATGCTGGTCTCTTTGCCAGCAGACACTACTCTGCTGATGCATGAATGAGTAGGATTTTTGAAAAATTATTCTTTCATCTGTGCAAGGGAATCCATGCCAATCATTCTGTCCCACAGGAGTGGCAGCAAGGATAGGTGGGGAAGGTAGGATGAGAAGGAGATAAAAGAGAAAAATGATTCATTAAAGTTTTTTGTTGCAGTGTGGAATTAATGTTTTTATGTTCTTAAGTTTCTTTTATATACATTCTCCACATTATTACGAATAGTTCTGTGTTCCTACACTTTTGGTATGTTCCAGGTTTTCCGTTTCTCCCCCAGAAAGTTTAATTCACAAGCCCTCCTTACCTTTCTTGTCAATCCCTCCGGGACCACTCCCCTGGATTCCCTTGGAAGGAAATTCCCCTCCCTTATTTCCAGCATCTTCCCCATCCATCATCTCAACCCCTCCCATTAATCTGGAGAAATCCTTGTCAGTTACCCTAAATCCCTCTGGGATCCATGTCAATCTTCCTGGAACCCTACCCTTCCCTCCAGAAGGTTCTATGTTCTTCAATGCCCCATTAGTCCTCCCTGTTGTCATTCTTCCACAGTTATCCCCATTGCCCCCATGCAAATATAATCCCTCCCTTGACTCCTCCCCAAGTTCTCCCTGATTAGTCCTTTGCTTGTACCCGCCCATCGATCCTCCCCCCTTTAAAAGAGCCTGCATACTCCGTTTCAGGGCCTGTTCTCTGCTTTCCCCTAAGGAATAAAGATGTTGGATACAACAGAGAGGGGTCTGTCCCTATTCTTTCACCTTACCCTTTGGCGCATTGGGAACCTACTGCAGCGTATCCTGTTAGAGCAGGCGCCTCCCTGCTCTGCACTGCCACCCGAGCCCCGGGGAGCTTAGGGCAGCCCCCATCATTTCACGGCCACAACCGCCAGGCGGTGGCCCTCCAGCCTCTTGCACCAGGACACGTGGTCGTGTCAGTTTTTTGCATCTAGATTGCTGAAAAGTGGCATGAGAATTTTTGACCACAGTACAGTAAGTTTAGTTTTATGGTATCATGCAAAATCAGAAATCAAGGTATCAACAAATCAGAAATGCTGAAACTACCTGATTGAAAGCTCTGACCCATGATAAATTCAATCTGTAGATACAAATTTCACAAGAAAACTTCGATGAGTTAACTTCAGGTCATTGAGATTTGTGACAGTTCAGACACTGCCTCCCATCACGGAACTGCTGTAGATACTGTGTTCTGTGGTGTGGTAAATCTGACTAACAGAGTTGGATCTGTGTCAGGCCTTGGCAGAAGCTTCTCTGGGCTATGACTGTGGAGCAGCCAACTTAATGTGTATTTTTTAACATTCGGAAATCTGGTGGTGTTTGAGTCCAGCACCAACACTTCATGTGCTCCTTCACTGTTGTCAGTCGTGTTCATGACTTCTCCCATATGAAACAGTTTCAGGAAAACTTTGTTTTACTAAGGTTGATGGCAGCCTGGTGTTCTAAGATACTTCTGTTTGAATGGAAGACTACTGTAATAAGCTTTTGCAAATAGTCTGGGTGATATAGGACCAAGTGTAGGTACGGAGTGATTGGTCAGGCCCACTCCAGAACGTGAGCTTGTACTTCCAGCAGTCAGACAGAATGTGGGTTTCCACACCAGTGAAGCTTCAGAGATGGTACCACTGTCCTCTGACCAGTGTACTAGAAGTTACTTGGGCAAAGTGCTAGAAGCAGTGTTAGTATAGGTATTTGTTTCCTCAAAACTAAGGCTTGCCTGAAAGTGGACATTTTCAGGTCTTAAGCAGAATGTCATAAGCAGTGTTTTACAGCTTCTTAGTTTTGCATCAGCATCTTGGGTTTTGCCTTTCTGTATAGCTGATGGTCAGCAGACATTGCATGGTAAATCTTTACCCTGTTCTGTAATGCTGACAGACGAGGAACCTGTCTGACTTTTAATCATTTTAATGTGTTCCTGGCATTGACTCAGTTAAACTTTGACAATTTACACCTATAAAACATAAGTACTAGAGAACCTCTAGTTTGTTTTGGAGATTTTTGGTGGCCTGCTTCTTTTTTACTTTACTTGTGTCAACTGCACTTGTATTACTATGAGAACACTCAAATATTACTGATGTTAAAATCATCAAATGCTACTTTACCTATCTCAATGAATGCACGTGATAAAACTAATAAGCATCATTCTGAAACTAACACAAATTTTGTTTTGTGCAAAATTTGTGGCAGAATGGCAAATTATAGTAGATTGGCAAAACTGGGCAGCTTTTCTGACAAACCTTAGAAAATGATGAGCCTTGCTAAGATCTTACTGCAAGACTCCTCTAATAGGTTGGACTGAAGCACAAAAGAAGGTGCAGTAAAGACATAAATGCTTTTTACTAAATATTTAAAGCTGTCTGATGTGCTCTCCTAGTATTTGCACCAGATTATGTCTGCAGGTGTTGCAGAGAGCTGCGGGTGTGCCCTCAATAGCTTTGTGCACCTTCATTCAGTGTGAGGCTTTTGCTGCATGGCAACCTGCAAATGTGAGGTTTCATCTGGGTTACCACAGGAATAAACTTTTCAGGATACTATACAGAGGTCTGTCTTCATAGCTACTGCTGTTAAGAGAAAGATAACTTTTTATATACTAAATACAATATTAACATTGCAATTTTTATCAAAACTTTGTATTAGCAGAAAGCAAATGCTGTTTGTCATCTGACTCTCCTTCAGAGGCCTCTTTCTTTTCTGGCTTTCTCCAACACACTTAGGAGCTTGGTGGGGAGAGAAAATGGGATGAATTGAGTGTTGAGGATTATGTTTGGAAATATTTTATCCGTTATCTTTAGTTTAGAGTAGATAATAGCAGTAGGTAAGAGACTAACTGGTTCCTTTTCAGCCATGGAAGTAATCAGCTGGGGTGGTCCCAGGGCGCTCTGGGCACGAGTATTGCTGAGTGATCATTGGCTGCCACCTGCGTGACAAAGTAAAGGACCAACCCTTCAATTTATACCAGTGGAGCCAGATCACGGGAAACAATTGACAGGTAAAATATACTTTTGAAAATTTAAGGGAGGAGAGAGGACACATGATATAAATGGAGCAAAGAACCTAAAAGGTTTGCTATAGATAGCAAAGGTTGCTCCTCTGAAACTTTTATGTAGCTATAGCTTACTACTTTTTGGGGAGAGGAACACAACGAAGTTCAGGTTACTTGTTGCTCCCCTGGGAACAGAGCCTTGCTAAGAAACAGTGTTAACCCAGTTGTAGCAGCAAAACACCTACCGGAATTTTGTTGTAGTTAGAAATTACAGCTCATATTTATGCCCACAGTTCCAGATCTTTGAATGCTTGTTGTCTTGACATGGGGTGTTTTCCGCTGGTCCAAGAGATGGGTGTCGAGTTTCATTTTTTAGAAAGACTAAAAATAACTTGCTGAATTTTCAAGTTCACCAGTTGATTGTACTGTAGCAAGTTACTCTAGAAGTTAGAATGCCATGCAAAAAATGAATGTAAATAAGTCCTAATCTTGCTGATAAAACAATGCTTAGCATCAATATTTCTCTTCTTTTTATGTTGGTGGGGTTTTTTTATTTAAAGAATTGGCTGAAAATAATTTTTAAGGCCTTTTAACTAATTTATTTTTACTTATTTAGAATTGTTAAGCTTATGCTTAGCCCAGCGTGATACAGGACTGGTGTGACAACTTGGTTTTGATCAGTGACTCAAAATTGTGATCACCCTGATGTCACCGAATGGCCACAGCTTGTAAAAGGTAAGCATAAAGCATATTGGGTTGTTTCTCAGGAGTTTTTCTACTATAATGTTGATTTTAAGGTGTTTAACTTGTATGGCTTGACATTAGTTTTATAAATAATACTAAGTTACATTGTTTGTTTAAGATAAGTCAGCTGGCAAAATTGACTTACACTATTGCTCACAGTGATTTCAAAGCTCAGTTTGTCTCTGCCTGCTTTTTAAAATATAAGCACTGTGGTGCTCCATGATATCCCTCTTAAGAACAATACTGTCACTTAAAAGTCTCTGGTGGTTTTTACTGTCATACTGAATTTCTGTATAAATTGTTTGGCATACTAATCCAAGCATTTGTTCAATTTTTTTTTTCAAGTATTTATCCAGGTGGCCTGATGATGTTAAAATGTGTAAACTTGTATACCATTGCTTTTCTCATCTAGAGAGGTACATTGGAGGTAAAAGGAGTGGCTTGTAGAATGGACAAGTCGCTCCCTGTGTTACTGGAAATGAGCCACCATTTGAATTTGCTAGCTCATACTGCGGTATTCAGATTAGTTGGTGTCTTGTGATCAGTATCTACAATCTAATTCAAAGCTGAAATTTTTAAGAGCATTTGCTCTGAGATTTTCTCTGAACAGAACTCTTGTTTCAGATTTTAAGCATGATGAAAGGACGTCTTGCCGTACTATGTAGTTGTTTTTCAGTACTGTTGCCTGCTCACAGGAAATAACAAGGTATCTTGTTTGTAAACAATTGGGTATTGCAAAACAAGTGCAGTTCCTGTAATTAGATTGATCTTCCACTTCATTTTAATGAGGACTGAAAGCTCATTTTATTAGGTGCTTACATTGTCATTTGAAACCTTTCAAAATCAAGTTAATACGTGCATTAATAGTTCTGCAAATCATAGTTATAGTAGGTCTGCTCATGTTTTAGAAAACAATAAGCTGAAGGAATTTTCACCCTGTTTTCTGCAGAGCCACTTATCTTAGAGGACCAAACCTTTTTTGACCCAGCTAGATTTTTTTTTTTAATATTGTTTCTCTTACAGAAGCAATATTTTTGGGGTTCTTTTTAGAGTAACATGGACTGAACTGTATTGCCTCTTTACAGCCCAGATAAAACTCTCACAAATGATGAGGACAGGAAAAGATTTAGGGTATACTGATAGCTGTATTTACATCTCTGTACTACGCATCACCAGGCTAACTTTTTTACGTGCAAAGTTTAGATGCCAGTCTGCTCTTTTTCTGAAATTCTTCATACTGCTGTTTATTTTAAAGGCTGAAAATGATCAGTATTCTTGATGTTTTTCTTTTAACACCACTATTTCCCTTGCATTTTCATTCCCTTGCATTTCAAGCGCTACTCTTTCCCAAAGCTTCAGTGTGTTATATGTCCCAATAATAGAATTAAGAGAGCAAAGCCTCAAATGTCCAGACTTTTTGCTACCGTTTTCTGAAGTCCTGGAAGTTAATAGAGGAGTTAACCAGTGTGAATATAAACATGCATCTTTCCTCTACTCCAGCTTCTAACACATGCTCAGGTGAATAAGTGGGGAAAAAACAATTCAGGTTCTTTTCACTGAGCATTTAGAGATTTGCTTTGGTTGCTGGAGTTGAAGGCAAATTTTTGTTTGTTTTGCCACTGAACATTATTTTTCTCAGCAGCTATCTTGTCAGTTCTGAATTTAATGAGTAAGAGAAATATAATTTGGAGGTAATAAATACAGACCAAATTTTTAGATTGGGCAGTCTTTATGTTATTTTCCAGTTAAAGGGTATTTACATTTTAGGCATGAGTATAAAGTTAGTTGGATAGGAAGTTCAGAATTCTGTCTCTAGTGTCAGTTAAATTTTGTAAGTTAATGAAATATAAACAAATAATTTCCTGTGTTCTGCATCATCTGTCGCCGCATAGTATCCAGCTAGCCTAGGAATTATAAGTTGTCTGCCAGAAATGCCTTCTAGGCACTGGCTCTGTTTGGTAGAATCCAAAATATTGTTAAGATCTGGTATTTCAGAAAAGGAACTAAAATTTTAGTAAAGAATTTAGAGAGCAGTCCAAGCTTTAATAGGAGAGACCATCCAGTAAAATAGCACAATGAAGCAGGAAAAAAGGAATGTATCAGGCTACAGGTGGAGATTTCCAATAGCATTTAGAATATTATAGATGGTTATGTAGTAAATAGAGAAATTTAGAAATTGCATTCCTATAAATAAAGATTTTTTCCCTATAAAGCTATGGGAATGTCTGCTTATCTGTCCTAACTGAAGTCCTGCAGCAGACTCTGGTGAAACCTGCAAAGTTAGTTCTATTTGCAGATTTTAGCTCGCTTCTGTTTTTAGAGAGCTGTCATGAAAGACATTTTTGTTCCTGTAAGCTGCAGAGTTTTACTGTAATGGCTGCGCTGTCTTTCCACTCCTTGCACAGTATTTCCAGCATGGCAATTCTGGTCAACTGTAACAAAGTTTGTACCCAAGTGAAGGTTCCACAAGGTCTTTTAGGGTATGATTTCAAGGCATCCTAAGATGATGGAAATCAAAACTGCTGCATTTGTACTGCCTTGTCTTCTGGCTTGTCTGGCTACAAATTCACTGGCTAGATGGAAGTCCCAAAGGGAGAAAAAAAAATACTGTCTCCAAAAAAAAGTTAACTGTTGAATCAGTGCTGTCTCAAGGAAGATGGGAATAAGGAGGAGCTAAATAACTATAATTTAGTCTACTTAAATTAGTTTGGAGCTATATCCCTTGAATTACTCTGTAAATTAAGTCAATGGGGTTGCCAAGCTAAACACAGGTGCTGCTTGTGTTTTCAAAAATGCCAGGCAATAACACTTAATTCTGAATATTACTGGCTGATCTCTTGGCTGGATTGAAGAAAACAGAAAGCTGTGAGATTAGCTCCCTGAATTCAGGTGGAGAGAGATGTGAGATTTGCTTTGAGATTCTTTTGGACCCTGCTTCTGAGCTGCTACCTTAGAGTCCAGCTCAGTAGAGAATTTTTGGTTGCAGTTGATCACTGATGGTCTTTGAGTACACGTTTTGGTTACAGAAGTGGTTATGAAGGATTAGCCCAGAACTGATGCACTGTGCAGCCTGAATGTGGAAGTACTGCCAGCAGATCTCTTCCCTAATGGCTCCTGTTGCGTAAGCGGTGGGGGGAAAAGGCTCTCCTTCTTAGGGAAATTTGGCTTAATTATACTGTCATGTTTTATGTTATAAACTGCATTCTAGAGCTTGATAAAATTGGATTTAAATCGACAAGTCTCGAAAAGTTCATGCTTTTAGTGGCAATAATACACTCATCACATTCCATCTTTCATAACTCTTCGCGTTGAGGTGACTTAAAGGAACAAGCAATGCTTAAGGTTTTCTATCTGGTTTTGCAGATCACCAGGAGAACCTCACTCTGAGAACATTGAAACTAGCCGAATGTAAGTAAATGAGTGGATGAGTTTTGGGTATTTTGATTAAAAATGTTCTGAACATATAAAATAGTCACTCTGGCATCTGCTTAATAAAAAGAAGACAAAAGTTGAGTAGAACTGTGAAATTACCTTAGAAAATTTGAAATTAATACTTTGCAATTTTAAGC
>WEIT01029674.1:0-36881 GCA_013389985.1 Dryoscopus gambensis | reverse complement strand
AATATCTAGCCAATTTGTAATATTATTCTGCTGAATAGAAAATGAAATGGTAGCAAGATTGTGCAGATTTCCCAAAGTAGCAAAATTGCATTGTGAGAAGTATGGATATTTTAATGCATTATAATCTGAAAACGTGCTATATTTTTGTAGACTTTTGAAGAATGTTTCCACTTCCTAAATATTTTAGCATATCTTTTTAAAAAGGATTTTACTACTTGTTTTTTTGAAAAGAATAATTTGATCAAGATTTTTGTTTGTGTCCAAGTTGAATTTGATGTGTTGTATGTAAGAAAAGAGCCCAGACCAAACAAACCGAACCAAAAGCCTGTAAGCGCTGTCCCATTTCTGATCTGGGTAAGTATACAAAAAGCAGTATGTAACATATTCTAGTGTGAAAGGCTTGTGATTGAACATCCCCCTTTGGTAAAGACAGGAGAACCTAAAAATGTGAACCCTCTAAATGGGTGATTTAAGATAATATTAGCCTTTTGAAGACAGGGTCAAAGAATATCGATTAAGGCTGAAGTAATTTGGGGGTGAAGGGTGTTCATTAATAAAGGCCAAGCTGTAAAGCTTTCATTACATTCAGTGAAGACACAGAACTTATTTTCTGTTTAACGAACTGTCCAATCCTAGTGCTGAGTCCATGGCAGACCCTTACACTCCTGAAAAATCTGTAAGCCTCTTGACTAAGTCAATGGAATACTCACACATTTGGGAAAGTTTTTTCTGGTGTGAAGAACAGAAGCAGATGGGACATGAGATGGCAACCACATAAACTTCCGTGTAATATCTATCCACAAGGAGACTGAATTAGTTTGCTTTTAGTATTCATGGGACTGACTGTTTTCCGAGTGATTTACTATACAGATATAATTTTGTTGTTGTTACAGAATATGGGGTAAAATTCCCTTTGTCAAAGCATGAAGAATATGTCTAATATTTGCTGGGCGGCCATGAAGTGTGTCAGCCTTTCTGCTCTGCAGGGTCAGTAGGAACTCAAGTGCCTGTTCTCCACCATTTTACATTCCATTTTATATTGTAAAATTTGTACTTAAAGTTTTCCCAACTTCACCAGACCAGCATCAAGTCTGTTACAAAACAAAGTTTTGTTAACCATTCTTTTATTAAAAAGATGAGTTTGTCCAGTCTTCATCAAACTTTGAGGAAGTAGTATTGTACTTTCAGAGTCTTTACTGACAAGGGAAAAAAAAGAAAGAAATGACAATAAATAAAAACTAGTTTAAAGTATCTGTATTTTTACACTTGGATGATAACATTTTGAAGGTACTGGATCCCTGCCTGTGAAAAGGTATCAGTTTTGCTTTCAACAGACTGTTGTGTTCACAACATATTTATGTGAACAAAAAACCAATAATAGCAATATTTCAGTGATTATTGACTGTGTTTGGCTTAGTACTGGGTTGCAGTCATGGCTAAGATGTCCTTTGTATGTAATGGAATGATGAGTTAGTCTTTTTGTGGGCAGGCATGAGTTATTGCTTTATGGCTTTGATGTGTTTTTTTCTTCAGCTGCTGGTTTTGGTGATGATGCTCCTGCTGTTCTGTAACATTCTGGTAGCAGTTACAAACCTTAGCCATGGAGGTTTAAACTCTACTGTAGTAAAGGCCATAAAAATTTCAGCTAGAAACCCTTTTTAAGTTTATATGATTCCTTAATCTCTGGAGTTTGCAAGAGCTCTAATGAATGGTGCTTTTCTCTGCTCTGGTTAGCTGGCAAAGCTGCAGCAATATGGACTTGAGTATGGAGCAGTTTTAACTTTTCAAAAGGGAATCTCAACCCATCTATGGCCACCTATGAACTTTTCATGGAGGTATTTCTACTGGAGGAATAATATGTCATGCTATCAGTAACATTAAAAAAGCTTTAATAATTCATTAAGAATCAATCTGTAAATGCATTTTTCAGCACATAGGTGTCAGTAAGGTAAAGCAGTGGTTATAAAGAGCTGTTCAGTTCCTAATTTCATTGTTATGTGTATAGGATTATCATAGTACTGTTTATAAATTGTGCCTTTTTCACTTCTCCATTTCTAAAAGTCTTAGAAGTCAGTATTGCAAGGTGAAATATAAAGATAATAAGAAAACCTAAAATCTACCAGGTGAAAATTACCAAGTAATTTAGAGAGGAATAAATACACTTTTCTTGGATTACTCTGGGATGCTGAAACAGCATCACTGAATTTTGTAGGAAGTGGCAGATTAGGAAGGATGCTGTGAATGTTAGGTGATTACAGCAGTAGCAATAAAGTATGAACCATTTGTGATGGGTAAAGGAATTTGTAGGCTACAAACATAAGCTTACCTGGAGAAGACAAGTAAAATAAAACCTTACAGAGCTAAAGAATGGAAAACATGAAGAATTGGTCAGGTAAATAGTGATGTTTCTTCATCCCTTCTATACTTACTCATTCTTTATGGATCTAGCAGTTGACTGTCCTAAGCCAGAGGTCATATCTGAATTTTTGTGTTAATAGGCTGTGATATTTGCAACCTTTTTCTTGGTAACATTTACACTTAATGAAATCTTCTGTGGCAATGAGTTCCAGGATCTAGATATGAGCTGTGCGGAAATGTACTTCTCTTGTAGGTTTTAAAGCTGCTCCTTGATAATTGTATTTGAGGCTCCCTAATGGGAAAGAGGAAATAATCATTACCACATTCTCTATCCTGCTAGTAATTTTGTAGCTTTCTAATTTATTTTATGTTCTTACACCATAGGTCATCCTTTTTGCTTTTCTCTTGTAGACTTCTGGTACATCTTTTTTTGGCAAAGTTACTAGAATTGTGACTGGACTTTATCATATATTTTGTTTTTTTTTTTTCTTTTTCTTTTAAGTTTCTAATTTTCTATTTGTCTTTTTGCCTTCCCCCAAGCATATGTTTGTATTCTTACAGGTATGCAGACAATAACTGTCTTAAACTGTAATAGCCAATTAAGATTGCATCACTTAGTGTGTATTTAATTAGGTACAGAGGGTATGTATACACTTATATACATCCATATATATATATATATCTATATCTATATATATATATCTATCTGCATATGCATAAAAATGTATGGGTGCTATGTCATGACCTGATTTGAAGTCTGATTGAAATTTGACAGTAACTGTTTGGTCTCCTGCCACATTGTGTCTTTACCAGAAGTGTCTCTTGGTTTCTATTGCACTGAAATATGAAGAAGGTTTGTAGGACTACATCAGCAATGCATGTGATCTGTGCCATTTGTTTAAAAATTAATCTTCAGGGTTCCTTGATAGGAGTGCAGGTTAAGTGCTTGAAGGATAGTTGTCACTGCAGAAGTGGTTTTGTTTGTTTTCCTGTGAATTTTTTGTTTCTGTGAAGTTTTTGTGTCTTGCAGGTCTAGTGGACATTAGGAATACTTAAATTTCTTTATCTACTTCTCTTTGGTGATGGGTACGTTAGGGCCAGCACCCTCGGGCTGCAGAGTCTGAGATTGCTGGAGTGCCACTCATGGTGGCCAGGTCATGGCTAATCCACAGACACATGGTGGCTTAGTCATTGCTGCTGGCACGGTGCTCTCCCATCTCTAACTGCATCCAGGCAGAAATGGGAGAAAACTGAGTCACGCTTTCCTTTCATGAGAAGACAGGCAAATACAGTCTGCTTTAAAACATGGCAAAGCTTCCCTAAAATTATCCTCTGTAGAAACCCAAGGTAAATTTGAAAATTTGATTTCAAAATATTACCCATCATGACATGACTAATTTTAAGCTTTGCCTGGGAGTCAAACATAGTCACTTTTATAAATATACTGGGTGCACTTGACCATATTGCTGTCATACCTGTCAAAATATGCTACCTTTTTTCCTAATCCAGGCACGGTTGGAATGTGTTAGGCTATTAAGAGTAGTCCAGGTGAATGTGCTCTGTTTTGATGTGTTTGGAGGGCAAATGCTGCCTGAGAGAAGGCAGCTGGCCAAAGGAGTGCAGTTGTGAGGCTGGAAGTCTCCCAAGAGCCGTTCTCCCCACCAAACCCAGCGTGGCTATGTTCCTCATCCTGCAGCTCCTAAGGTGACTGTCTCTGCTCCCAAGAGCAATCTTCATGGGCTGCAAAACATTAGGCACTTGTGCTTTGCCTTCTAGTTCCTTAACCTTGCTGTGTGATTTATGCCCTAACAAACCAATTTATGTTTTCAGCCAGTGTGTACCCAATATAGGCTTTTTACTTGCCTCAATCCCAGCTCATAATAATAGTATGGAGGGCCAAGCTTCAGTCCACATCTGTACCAAATTCTCCAAAGTTCCCAAGCAGTCAAACTGGGGAAATCTTACTGGGCAATTCTTTATATATTTTTAAATATATATTTCTATTTGTTTGATTGAGTGTTTATTTATTTGATTGGTTGGTTATTTATTTGTTTATTTTTAACCACAATGAGATTGTTTTATGGTCTGAGGAAATGGCAAATTCATGTGATTGCTTTTTTTTTCTTTTGCATTTGTCCCTTTTTTTTCCCAGGGTAGGCTATTAGAATGTAATGCAGCTGTTGTTTAAGTGAAGTGGCTACATGTTTAATGCAAATGTAACACACTTCAGAGTTGTGTACACAGTCCTTTCAAACTGGTTGGATGTATGGGATGTTTTGGTTTGTTTTCATTTGGAGTTTTTTGTGGATGTTTGGGGCATATTGTGGTGTTTGGGTTTTTTGTTTGTATGTTGGGGGAGGGGGGTTCTGTTCCTTTTGTTGTTGTTTTCTTACATGCCAAAGCACAGATGATGATGATGATGAGGGTGTTCCAAGCAGAGAGGGAAAAGAGTCTCTGTGATACTCAGGACCTAGGAGAGAACTGCTTCCTATTCAGCGTGACATGGAGGCATAAATGAGACTAGAAAAGCATCTTTCATCTTCTGAGTACCCTTCTGGCTTCTGCCTGTTTCCCCTGGTTGCTGATTTCCCTCCATCTTCCAGAAGATTCTTGTTCCTGAGGGACGCAGGGGCTTCCCGAGGCACTGGCCGCTAGAGGATGCTCCTGATCCGGCGTTGGAGAGCAGCGTACCCGGGCCGGGCATCCTGCTCCTTCCCGGCACGGCTCCTAGCCCGGCTCCCGGGAGAGGACATCGCCTGTGGGGCCTCACCCGCACAGCCCGGGGTGTACAAACCGCAGCTTTGTGCTGCAGAGAGCCGGGATGGTTCCTCTGTCCAAATGGGAAAGAAAATCCATCCAATTTGGAGGCAAAACTGCAAAATGCTAATGACAATCAGAGAACCACAGTGTAGGCATTTGAATATTTTTCTTCTGGTGAAGTTCTTGGGCTTATTTAGGTGACACTATTAATGGCATGCTTGCAGTGTGCCCCCACAGTGTCAGAGTCCTGTTGCGGATGGTCCCACTCTGGATGTGATTTAGATCTTCAGCTAGATTTCATTTTTTGTCCAGTCTTTTTAAGTGATCCAAATCTCAGTGCTCAAATGAGGCTTGAGGCTTATTTTGCAACAAATATAATGGAAAAGACATTCTTAATTAAAAAAAAAAAAAGAACCATTTAGAATGTGTAGCTTTTCAAGAAAAGCACACGCATGAAATTAATTCCATATTTTTAGTAAAACACAACAAATATTCTCCCCCACAAAACCCCTAACCAATCAAAACAAAAAACAAAAAACCAAATCAACACTGCCTCTAAGTAAAAAGCAAAGCATGAAGTTAAAAAAGCTGTACATGAAAACGTCCCTCTAGTCCTCTTATTGCCCTTCCAAAATTCTGTTGTAGCATAAACAAGTTCTCTGGCACATAAAGCGTAGGATTTCGTATGGCAGTAGCGTGAAAAAAATAACCTAGAAAGACTATTTTTAAGGTACCAAAGTGGACTACTCAAAGGTTAAGAAAATGGCTAAGATTTGAGGTCATTTAAGGTGGCTCATTTGTTCACATGCATTACAACACACTGTAATTATCTACTGCCTCTTTCTCTCACCCCATGTCCTCACCTCCTGTGGGATCTCTGCCTCATCCAGACCCCAAGTTAGACCTGCCCAGGGATACCTAGGCATGTGCAGTGAACGAGACTGTTCATTTCTTGCAGTTGGATGGCATGTGGTAGATAAATCAAAGACTACAGGAAAGGAAATATATAGGTGAAAAGCTAGATAAGACTCTGAAAAATAGGGCTGTAGTCTTGTCCCTGCCACTGATGTTTAGCAAAGTCAGTAAATTTTTCATATCGTGCGTGTACTCCCCAGCTTCTGCGTGCTGACTGCGAGATCCTACACTCTGATTAATCAGAAGCTTGAACACCCACGTCTGCTCCTGAAGTCACTAGAGAGTTGTTTTGAGTCTACACAATAATGAGTAGTGCTATCTACTCTTGCAGCTCATGTGCCAGATGTCTCAGATTTGGAGTACCTGTGTCTGTCTCCCTGCGCATCTTTTGTCATCTGTACGAGGCGGATGCTGGCTTTTCCAGGCTGCAGTAAAAATAATCTGGCTGAATCACTTGTATCCTCTGATGATGAGCAACAAACAACCACCTGGGCAAAGTAAATAAATTTGTCTTCAGAACAGGTTTCGAGCCACATGTAGGAAATAAAGGGCACTACAAAGGATTGCAATATGAGTAAGGGAATAAAACAAGGAAGTGAACGGCTCTTAAAATGAGTGTTGTCTATCTTGTGCATTAAATTAAGCAACATTAGTGCTGTGTGTTAAAGACTATCATAAACTATTTATTAATCAAGCCCAGATAAGCATTTAAGCTGAGTTGAATTGCACATTAATTCTGCAATTTCCAAACACATACCTACTGAATTCTGTATCTGGACTGATATTGCTTAACAGTGTGTGTAGAGTAAAAAAAAAAACAAAACAAAAAACAACCCAAGAACCGTCACTAACAGCAGGCTAGTGTTTTCCAGTAAGGAACTTTGTGCAGCTCCAGATAAGCTATTAAAATATGGTTTAATTACAATTTTCTCCTCTTCTATCTAGTTCCTTGAGTAAATTGTATAAAAGTGAAATCCATTTCCTGCTACAGGGATGAAAGAACTTGGCTGTCTTTAGAGCAAAAATTCATGTAGGAATGAGTGTCTGTTTTCTCAAGCTGAGGAGCCTGTCACTATTCTTAACATGATGTTTCTAATGAAGAAGAATAGAATTCCTGTGTTCCTGTCCCTTATTTCCGCATTTCACTGCCTGTAAACAAAACAAATTATAATTTTAAAGGGGTTCCTGAGCTTCCGTTACAGCTGCTTGTCTTTTGCTATAAAAATAAAGTGGAATATACCTGCAATCCAAATAGAGATAAATAAAAATGGTAGGATACCAAATAAGCAAGAAGCTGAATTTATCTTCTCAAGTGATTTAGGAACCATAGTCTAATTCACTGTTCAAATTGTGTTTACAGAGACATTTAGCTCCTAATTCATTCCCACTTGTCAGGAAACCTTTCCAAGAGGTGTATAAGAATGGTGCTGGCTGTGGAAGCTATTAAAGTATTGTTATTATTTAAAGTAATTTAAAAAAATTTGTAGATTCATTCCTTGAACTTTAACTTAGAATTAGAAAAAATGCTAGAGGCTTTTGAAATTTCACATCACAGAGGAAAAAAAATAAGGAGGCTTCAGAGCAGAGTAGATTTCTTAAATTAGGTTAGGATATTTCCATCAGTACCTAACACTTTGAAAGCTACTAAGGTCGAAGTTACTTTTATTACTTTTGTGTTTTTCTGCAGCGATAGCCTTTTGTTACACTATTGAGTGAGTTACAGTATGTGTCCCTGATCTTTTATGTTTGGTTTGATTTCAGTGTCTTGGCTTCAGGTTGAATATATCTTTAATAATGTCTTTTTTTAACATGTCCAATTTTTATGAGTAAAAGTATTCAAACAACCTTTACTCTAATCAAGCGAAACTTCTGTGAAAGGATAGAACTGAAATTTGGTCCTCTTCAGGGTCTTGGAACTGTGAAAAGTAGTGAGGCAGGAGGGGAGCATGGGATCAAAGGCAGATAGTCAGCACCACCTTGTACTTCCCAGGGGAAGGTGTTAGTGCTGGTGTTTTACAAATGTGTTGTTTCGGGAGCTCGGTCAAAGTGATTTCAAGATTTCACCTCTGGCGGAGGTGAGTGACTGCTCAGGGGTGGAGACCTGGCTGGGGCACCACGGCATCAGCTCATCCTGGTGGTGTCTGCTGATGGGAGTGGTGACAGTGGGAGCCCTGTTTCCCCATTTTTTTTCTTGGTTAATTCCAGGGAAAACTCATTGGTCAGAATGGTCCTGTTGGTAATTTATGATGTCCTGTGCAACCAAATATGCACTTTGGCCATTTTTTATGCGTTTTGCTAATGATGGGTCACACAGTTTCACTGGGAGGTTTTAAAGATTAAAGTCATCAGAGGAGGCAGCCCTGGTGACTGATATTCTCTGACCCCATGACCTACCAAAGGCCATAGTGCCACACTAAATAAAGCTGTCTCAAGCTTATCACTTCTGTTGGGCTCTTACACAGAGTTTAAAAAGATGATCAGGTTTGACTTAAAGACTTTCAGGATTTATCTAGCATGTCCTTAAATGGGCAGCTTTAATTAAAATATACCCTTTGTGTTAAAAATATCATTCCTCTAACAGGAATTTCTCCAATTTTCTCTTGCAACAAATTATTTTCTGTAAGTAGTGTTTTCTCACCTACATACCAGAAGGTACTCGTTGACTGGATTAGATTTATTTTTTAATATATACAGCTCTCTATAATACATAGAATGTGATCTGGTAGCAAGACATCTCTCTTTTTTATGATATAGTGAAGTACTCCTTGTGAAGTACAAATATCCAAGAAAATTGGTGGGCTTCTCCCATCTGTGCAAATAAAGACCAGCCCCAAGGGCTGCAATTCAGCATGACATTTGCTGTGCCTTCTTTCTGTAGAAAAGACATTAGAACAGTTCTCAGCTCTGTCCTCAAGAAACAGTAATAGAATCCTTTTAATTTTCAGTCTTTGTTGCCTGATATCTTAGCCAAGATAGATGTAAAATGCTGGGAGAGCATCATGAGTCACCAGCAAAGTGGGCGCATCGGGTGCCACAAGGAGCAGACTAAGCTCCACTTGTAAAGCTCAGGAACCCCAGCAATCATGTCATGCTGGAATGGATAGGATTACAACAAAGGGAATGTTCCAGTTTTCATGTGTCGCTTTGAGTTGTCTTAAACCTGGCCCCAGTACAAGCAGAGAGCACCTCCTGGTTTTGCTTGGCTGTGGGGTGCTTTGAGTGTCAGGAGCAAGGGGAACACAAAAATCCCCAACTGCTTTCTCATGCCCTTCTGCATGTGGCCCTCACTCAGAGAGCTTTATTTTTTTATTATATTTTTATTTACTAACTTAGCCAACTTAGCTCTTAGATATCTGTCTTTACTGTACAGCTGTTCTCCAGTAGGACCTGATATTGTGACTCATCATACAACATACAATATATATTTAGTCTTGAAGATTGCACTTCTTGTCACTCTAGCTTTTTAATTTACTGTGTTTCTTGCTGCTGGCACCTTTGAAACTCAGTGGAGCCCTGCAGGGGTGTCTCAATCTCTTGTTTCCTATCTCCTTTGAGCTATTGCATTACAATCATCTGTCAAAGATGAGTGGGAGTCAAGGAAATGAAGCACCTCAAGTGGCTGACACTGCTGAGCAGATATCCTTCTATTTTTGCTGAGTGTTTACATACCTCTGCAGTATGGATGTGGCTGAGCTGGATTAGATGCACAGAAAGTTTGTAACACCTTCTTCATCTTAGAATAACAGCAGTTCTGATTCTATATGAAAATGATACAGTTTTAACAACTGCTATGTCCCGTACATACAACTCCTTTACAATTCCTTCCATGCATGCAGACATGTTTTCTTATGCCAGGCATAACTGTATGTGCACTGTGGTTGTACTCATTTAATGTGACTTAAAAAAACTATTGCAGCTCTTGAGGATTAGATAAGGAATCAGTCTGAGAAGGAGGAGTCTGTACATATTGTTTGCATCCCACTTCCGTTCCATAGCAGCATCAGGAATGAGAATGTAGGGAAAAGGAACCATCACAGGGTTCTGCTCCCAGTGGTAGTGACAGGCACTGGAACCAATTCTGTAGGATCTATGGGAAGTATTGGGCAGAAGTTTAGCTAGTAAAAGTGATTGCAGCTTAAGGGAAATATACATTGGAATACCACAGAGTACACTCTGAAGTACTAACAGCAGTGAAAGTTTAGCTGCTGCAGGTATCCTATGGCCTACAATGCTACATACTTTTCAAGTAAGACTCTCTTTTTCTCATTGTTTTGTTCAGATGGGTTTATTAAATTATATTGAAGAAGACTTTATAACTATGTATTTTTTCTTATTCTAAAACAAACCACAATTTCCTGCTTATGTCTTAAAAGTTTTGAAGTGGCCAAATATTTGTTGACTCCCTCATTCTAAACCCAGTATTTTATTGGAATCCCCAGTTAAGTCAATTTCTTCCATGATTCATTTCACTTGGCAACAGAAATGTGAGCTCTGGCCTCTGGCCCTAATGAAATCCTTTAAATGCAGTCTACATAGCAAGAGGTGAAGGGAGCAAGGCACAGTTTAATTTCCCAATAACACTTTACGGCAGGCTTTGTAAATGTACTCGCTTCTGGAGTTTTCCAACACCCCTCCCTCTGAAACTGTAGTCAATTTGCAGCCGAGAAGTTGCTGTATTCAAATTGCTTACATGAGAGAGGTTGGAGGGCAGTGCAACACAGGACCTTCCTGCTAAATTGCTAATCCAAATTGGGCCTTAGTCATTCTCGGACAGAGCTGTCAACATCCAGTGACCTATAGGAAATGAGTTGGGAGCTTCAGTCCGGCTCCCAGAGAGGTGTGCACACCACAGGAGCAATCGGCCGGCACTAATTGGCACCCTGCATAGCAGCCTCAGCACAGAGGCAAAGGTCTGCAGGGGAACTGAGGCTGAAGTGCTCTCTCAGCCTCAAAGATGGTCCCTCTGGGATGGAGTTTAGGGCACGTTTGTAATGTCTTATGTGGAATTTTGCTGTGCCTCTTGCAGTGCTCGACTGGAGCTGTGGCTTGGGAACTGTGCTTCCCAGAGGGTTCTTAGGGCATTTTGGATGCCACAGGGCTTTTTAAACCCTGAAATCACTTCAGCTTTTCTTCAGGTATAAACATGAAGAGAACATTCACTGAGCATTAACCTGATAGTCTGAGGTGTCAGTTAACAACCAGTCCAGCTGAGGGATTTCACTGGAAAAGGGAAAAAGAGGGAGCGTGTAGTCTTTCAAGACAAAACTTTCTCATGTCCATGCCCAATGTTCATAAGTACTTTTGCTCTGCCAATTTTTTTCACCTGTTGACCTCAGAAAGGTTATAAATTAGTGCTGCCTAAATATTAAAAATATATTTTTTCATGAGTAGGATTGTGAAGTTCTATTCATTATAAAAGCATAGTAACACATGGTCTTCCTAGATGTGGAATTGTTCCCATAATAATATGGCCATAATAATTTCAGAAAGTTTATTGTGGGTATTATCTTCCTAATAACCTTGCATTTTAGAACTTTATTTCTTGTTTTATTGTTCTGTTTGCATAGTTTCAGTCATTCAGACAAGGTGGAAATGATGTCATGAAGCCATCAGTCCATTCAACATGAATAGGTTCAGTGAAGAAGCACTAAATTAAGGAATGAGTGATGCACCTACATAGTATTTTAAGCCAGATAATCAGAGGTGATAAAATATATTGTCTGAATTGGAAGTTGAGCAAATTTTCTCTTGAACATACAAATGAATAAGGAGCAGCAATGACAAATGTTTGTTTGATGGTGGATGTCTGCTAAGAAGAAAAAAATAGGTTTGTGTGATGGAGGTTTGTTTATATCACAAAACATTTGGTGTCTTCAGAGAGCAGGTTTTGTGAGTACTCATAGAGATGACAGGAAGGCCTGCATAGAGCATGTAGACTTCCAGAAACCAGAGTCTACTTTTTTCCTTTATAGCTTTGCATGACTGGAGTCACCAATGACCTGCTGCATTTTTTCTCCTGCTCTATCAGATAACAAAAGAAACCAGGATTACAGCCATAACTGAAATGATGGAGTTCTGAAAAGAACACCCTTTTCCAGTCATACAGCAGCCCCCTTTCACTATCTCCCTGCTCTCTCACTGTGTGATGTGGTGCACATTCATCTGACAGACACAAATTGGAGCAGCGCAGAAAGTAAGGCAGCACTTGCATCCCTGAGTTTGGGATCATCGGCTGTTACAAAAGATCAGGGAGTTTGGGGGTAGACTCTACTCTCAATATTGCTACAACACAATGCAAAAAAATCACCCTGAAAAATGTTGTATTCTTGTGTTTTAATGGTCTGCACTAAAACACAGAGGTGCTCTAAGTGTATAAAGCATTGCCATTTGCAAATTCCCACCTGTTGTTTCTGTTTCCGGAAACAGTATCCCTGGCTGCAGTCTGGACGTTGCCCCGGGTGGTGTCTGACTCTTAACCCAAATCAAATAGTAATTGTTCAGACACTGTCTGGCTCATGCAGTGGACAGGGAAGACACAGCTCTCTAGTTACCTCTTAGGAAGCCCGGGCAAGGATTTCCCTCAGGGAATCTTCAGCCCGTTGTTCTCACAGACCTTTGGTGTAAGGTTTCAGGTCGCAATCCCCCTTGACTATGTTGCCTCCCCCATCCCTGCTGCAGTAGGGTCCAGTACAGTGATGAGCAGACTGGGACATAGGAATGAAACTGTGAAAAGGACAAAATGAGGTTTTCCTTTTTGCTTTTGCTGCCAATACTTTGTTAATGTAAACTTAGGAGTGCCCAGACTACAACACTGGAGCTGTAAATGGTTTGCCAGCAGCTGAGATGGTGTTGCCACTATAGCTCCTAATGCCGCTGAGAGGATGCAGTTATTGCAAGGTAGCTCAGATCCCTGGCTACTGAAACAGAAACCCCAGCAGGTTCCTCTGAGGCTGCCAGCAGAACTGCTGCAGGTCCCAGCTGTACGCTTTCCTTGACTCCTTCTCCCGCAGCATTCCTGCAAGTTCTGATCATACCCTGCTCACGAGTTGCTCCTGGACCCCCCCATCCCATCAGTTCCTCAGGGCATGGGGCTGGATTCAGCCTGGCTTGCAGAATCAGGAACTCTCCTCCCAAGGTATTAAACCAAAACTGTGAAACACTGACAGTTCCTTGAGAACTGCTGGCTCAGTCCCAGTAACCCTGTCCACCTTGTGATATTGCAAGAGGTGACATGCTCCATGCCTGCAAAATCTGAGAGATTCTAGCTAGGGCCCAAAGAAAAGACTTAAAGTGTGGCAGAGTGCTTGAAGGTGGATGCATGCAGCAGCAAGCACTCTAGGCAGTATGGACTGCCCTGCTTGAGTCAATCAAAGTGTATCGCTGCCTTCCAAGGGCAGGATATGGTATGGGTTTTGTGCTCGAGACCCCCATTTATTTGATGCTGACTTGAACCTATTAATTTGGCCTTTTAGCTTGAAGTTGCACCATTGTTGTCTTTGGACTCAATGGAAATTGTGACTTTTATACTGGGGACCTGAACAACAACCATTGTCTTCCGTGAAAGGGGTAGAGAAGTAACTGCTCTTTAAAAACTTAAATAATTCAGTGTTATGAGAACCAAAGAGCAAATAAGTTTCTTCATTTGACCGAGAATAGTTAGAGTTATAACTGGTAATTCAGTTAAGAAATTATACACACATTTTTGAAAAATATTTTTTAATAGTAAGAACAGTTATACGGAGAACTCAGGTGATGATGGACTGTCTGGAAGAGGGAACCAGCTAATGAGATGGATCTCCAATACCTGTGATTATGACTTTTTAGTCTCTTCTGGAACAGTTTGCAATCTTATTTTTAAATGCTAACTAGTTTAATTGTTCTAGTTAACTTTCCTGGGTGACTAAGTAATATAGCTTTAAACTTTCAGATTTTTGTATGGACCCCATACCATCTCTCAAAATGCATGTTAATCCTAGAGAGGACTAAAAGAATCTACTAACATATGCACACTGCCAAAATAAATGATGTCCAGATTCCTGAGCTAATCTTTGCCTTTGATCATGTGTATCAGAAAATTTATTTGCTAAAGTAGTGATGAAAAGATTTCTGATCATTCTGAAGTATCAGCTGCAAATAACCTGGACTTTTTGATTTTCAAGATAAATTAGGAAATGTGAAGTATTTTCCTCCCTTTTCAATCCTTAGTAATCTCCATAGAAAGCTTTACAATAAAGCAATTCAGAGAGTAGCAGCAGTCATTCCTTTTCTGGCATTATTGCCTTCTATGTGAAATTGTGTGACATGTTGTGTCAGTGTGGGGATGACTGTGTTGTTACCTCTGAAAGCAATGGCAGAAGGAAATGGCAACTTTTTTTCTTACGGTTTTTCCTCATTGGCTATGTTTTGTTTTTTTCCTTTTCCTTGTTCTACCTAAAAGTTCACAACACACAGTGTTTCTGTGCTCACAGAAAATAACATGAAAGCATAGTAATGACACATGGTCGTGTCTGTCTTGCAGCGCATCTCCAGCATGGAACTTGGTCTATTTTTTCTACATTCTACACAAAAGAACCATCAAATAGCACTGTTTTGTGCTTTGGTTATTGCTGATTTTGCTTTGATGGTTCCCCCACTTGCTTTTTTGTTGTATGAAACCTTCCTGGTTTTTGCACTGTCCATTCACTTTATATTTTCATATGTGTTTATGGTTATGTATTTTAACTGATTTAGGTGGATTTTACAATACTGTAGAACATGCATTTCCCTTCTTAACATGTGTGGAAGTTTTGGTGTAATTGTGCAGAAATCAATGCAACTTGATCTTTGAGTCTGTGTTAGATCCTTTCTGGCAAGGTGGGGTTTTTAAATTTTATTTTTGGGTCATTGCAAAATCGGTTTTTTAGGTAAAACACAGCCTATTTTTTTGCAAAACACCTTCTTTTTTACACTGACTAGCACTTTCTTGTTTCAGGACTTTCTGGTGTATACAGCCACACGTGAGAACAAAACCGAAAGGCTTTTACTGGTTATTGCATAAAACTTATGGGATAATGAAGTCCATATTACAGATTGTAGATGGAGATTTTCAGATCAGAAATTAGGGTAGAGTAAGATTCTTTCATTGAAGATTAAGGAGCCCAGAGTGGAGCTCTGCCTAAATCTTGAGCATGTTTCTTACAACTGTAGGTCATCATGGGCTCGTCTACTAGGGTACAAAACACAGTTATAGGGGGAAAAGTTCTCAATATCCTGGGGAGAAATTACTGTAACAGCTGCCATGGCTTTATTACTTCTTTTGTTAGGATGTTTTGTCTCTGCCGTGTTGTGATCAGTGGCATCCGGGAATGTGGTAAAGACCTGAACTAAACCCACCAAACAGCCCCATCCCTTTCTCCAGATCACCTGCAGGCAGAGTGGACAGATAGGGAAGGTCCTTGCTCGCCCACACAGCTTCCAACCAGCCCCTGCACCTTACGTTTTTGCTGCAGGGGTGTGGAGGCAGTTCCCAGGATGTCAGAGTGCTGCCGGGTGGAGGCAGGGTCACCTCAGGAAGGCAGGAGGGTGGGAGCAAGTTTCCACAGATGCCACAAGGTGCACAAGAAGAGAAGGCAAGGACTTCCAGCTGGGGGTTGTAGCCTTGCTCTGGCCTTGAGGCGAGGAAGAGAAGGGCACCCCTGCTGCACATCTGAAGCCCAGCAATGGCTTAAGTAATTTCTGCAGTTGTTGCAATTTGGGATGATATCTCCAAGCTGAAAAACTGATTTCCTTGTCACTGAGTGTGGATCACCTTCAGATTGCAAATCGGAGTTGATGTTGTCCTGGCCTGCTGCCCATTGCCAAGCTGTGTGGAGAAGGTGTGGTTTTGCATGCACTGGAACACCACAGTAATGAAAACCTCTAAAAAAATCGGTAGCAATTAAAATAATTTTAAACTTAATCAGCACTCTATTAGTAAAGAATGGTTTCTTATTATTCTGTACAAGTGCGCTTGATAGATATCAGGTGGATAAAATATATCTGCTTGTGGTGTCTTTGTCCCCTTTTTAGTTTTTTCGTTTAGCTCATGATTTTATTTAATGGAAGAGACACTTCTCACATATTGGCTTGACAATTTACAAGCATTTGTTTGTGCTGAATTAAGCACATTTTTAAACTTTGTGTGTTGCAGCTGACAGTTTGGGGATTGATTTTTATCCCTAGAGAGATGCCTTTTTGTCTTTAAGGCAAATTGAAGTTGACTGCTGGAGCATTCCCTGGTAAGAGAGAGAATCTACTTCAGGGATATTTTTCTACTGAGAATTCATTTTTAACACAGAAGCTTCAGCAAGGTCATGTTTTTCATGACACTTAAAAAAAAAAAACCCAACAGTAAAAAAGTTCACAGACAAAGAAGTAGCTTTAACTTCAGAGAAAATAAACCAGAACCAGTATTACCAAGCTTTTTCCCATTGTAGTTCTCTGTCAGGGAGTTGTGCCTAGATATGCAGTAGGTAAAAATTCCAGACTTTTCTTCTGAAAACAGTGTTAAATGCTGCTGTGTGCAACGGCACAAAAAGGTTTTACCCCTCTGTCTGTTTTCATGTATGTTGTGAGATTAAGTTTTAAAACTTCTGTAACATTTTTTAGGACATTCAGATTTTTTTCAAGAACAGATTCATTGCTTGTCCACATTGGCAACACGGGATGGGGTTTGCAGACATGGGAGGATTAATGTAATGAGATGTAAGGATGCACGATCTATACCAGACAGGTGCTTTAGGAAGTCTTCATTCATGTCAAGTAGAGCTAAATAATTCTTTTTAAACAGCAGCGTCTGTGGCTGGACATGCTGGGCTAGAGTTACACCCTAAACTTTGTCCAAACTATATTCACCCACCCCCTAGTCAGTCTGGCACAGTTTTTGTATACAAACATTATGTTGTTGCTATATTAACAGTAATGCTTGGAGTGAATTTAGGTATCTTTTCCTTCCAGGTCCTTTTTGACCCTAGATTTGTTTTACAGGTCTATCTTTTACAAATATAAATACAGCTAAAATAAGTAGTGCTTGTGTATATATCTGGTCTGGTTCTGTGCTCCAAATGAATAGCACCTCTCACCTGAACAACAAAGCTGAATCAAACCATCCTGGCCAGTGGGCAGGTCTAGCGAGGGCTTTTATGGTTTTACCTGGCAGGATACTGGTGAGGTGATGGACAGACCCCATTAAAATCTCACTTAATGCTTGTCTCTGGAATAACTGCACACTCTTCAATCTCTGTCTTTGTATGCACTCATACTTCTAAGACTCAAGTGACTTAATAAATAAATAAATAACCTTAGTCCTTCAATAAGGTTCCAAATGACAAATTCACACCCACTTGTTTTCATTTCTAGGAAATCAAACCAGCTGAGGCAAGGTTTTTACCACAGTGCATCTAAACAAGTCGTAAGAACCAATGTCTTCAGGAAACTTTTATTCTGCTGGTTATAAAATCTTCTTAAAGGAGCTGCACAACTGTGTAGTCTTCTTTTAAACCTTCTTTGGGATGTTCTCATTGGATTTTTCACATATTTGAGTCCCAAATGTTTGAGTTGTCTCACTATGTTTTTGAAAACCTGGCTATCAATTACCAGAATTTTCATTTGCCTCTCTGATAAATTTTTTTCCCCTTCTCAGATTCCTCCTGCAATATTGGTGACACTCTCTCTTAGTAGTGACTGGACTAGGATATTCTGCAAAATCCAAGAAACAAAACTTATTCTTCGCGCTATAAAGAAAAAAGTGAAAACCTGTACCTTCAAACTTGAACAAGTGCCTTGCATACACTTGGCTGGTGTTTAGGATGGGGTAGGTGAAGGGTGAGAGGAAGCAAGGACTGTCATTTCTTGTTGCAGCTGGTGTGCAACATACCAGAGCTACCCCCCTACAGCAAGGAACTCACATTTTCTGCCACATTCTCACTTCCAGCATTTTATTAATTAACTTCTAAAGTTTTTGCTCTGATTCACCTTGGAATTTGGATCTTTTTTCAAATTAAGTTATCTTTAAATTAGAACATAGCATTTATTAATACCAGGAAATCCCAAGTAATTATATTGTCCTACTTTCTCCGCCTATTTTTTATTGGAGTTAGATGTTGATTCTTGTGAACTGTACCTTTTCTACCCTAATCAATCTTTCTCTTTTGTCCTTTAGCCTGAAGACTTCTGGTGTTTAGAATTAACTTTGTTCTCAGTCCTTTTCCATTTTGTGCACAATTACGCACCTAATTAGAGGTAATTGTTTCCTTGTTCCTACAGCATCAGCCAAGCAAGCAGAACTCAGCTACATCTGAGGGATATGAGGAACCTCCATCCTAGAAAAAGTGCAGCAAGGACTTTGGTAATTTAGTATTTCTCTCTGGCATGTTCATTGTTCTGTACCTATAACAAACATGCCTTAGATGTGTTTCACCTGCTACAATCAGCTGTGGAAATCGTGGAAACCTGGCTATTCTTAGCCAAGGAATAGCAGCATGAATGTTCTAATGCTGTCACAAAGGTTGTTGATCAGGATTCTTTTTTTTACTCAAAGCTTTAACATTTATTAGCTTCGTGTCAGGTTCTCTCTTGGGTTTTATTTGTAATTAAGACTAAATGCATAATTTTACTGATTTGACTGCAACTTTTTCAAACTTCAGAATTCCAGGAATAAATTCTTATCTGTTATCTGGGGCTCAGAAAAGGTATTTAACTGGATCTAATAATGGAAAAATGCAAATTATCATTAATAAAGTTTGTAATTGTGTCGCAGGAATGAGAACAATTTACAGGAGCAGGAGTAGGAGGAGAACTTTAAGTAGCAGTGCATGGCGAATGAGATGCACAGCTTCCATTATCACAGGAGCTGCATGGCTAATCCAGCAGCCTCGGCACTGGGGAAAATGTACCCTGGGATGTCAGGTGTTAAGGGGAAGAATGGGCCTCTCACGTTCTTTGCACTTACAAGCCGGCTGTAACCTTTTGACTCTCTCTCTCTTTCTCTTCTTGAGTTTTGTTTCCTGAAAGGAAAAGGGGGTGGGGGAATGCAGGGGAAGAAGGCTTAAAGAGTGGAAGATCTGTTTCAAAGTACTGTAGTGTATTTGCAAGCTGTTTTTTTTTTTAATCGAATGAGTTTTATTTGATTTCTTAAAGATGCAGTTGATTTTAATGTAGAGTGTTTAGAGCATGACTTAAGATATGAATATCAGCTGAGTACCACTATCAACACTATAAAGTTTACACATGTGATTCTGCCACAAGTGTTTTGCACATAATTTGTTTATCTTTCTAACTAAAATGAATTTAATCTCATTTAAGAGCATAACAGAGGAGGAAAGCTAGTTCAGTGAATTTATGTTGCTTTTCCTATTGACCAGTGCAACTCCCAAATAACAAGAAATACCTTTTATTCTCAAAGGATCCCTTAATATAGCATGATCATATATTGATCACATTGAACTTGGGTTTATTCCAGGTCTGCAGATCTGCATATGCAAAAAAACCACTTGTAAAATTCTTGCACATTTAATCTCCTTGGTAGCTCTGAGTTAGAAAGTGTGAAAACACCTTGGTGCAAGGAGCTGAGCATTTACTTAGTCTAAAAGAACATGCAACAAATAAAGGGAAAAAAAGGTGGCTAGTTAAGGTAGATCTCTCCAAATTTCATTACTTCTGAGGAAAAAGAGCAGAATGTGGAAAAATATGTGAAAACTTGTACTATCCTTTTTTGAAATAGACTATTCTGTGCTGATCCTTTTTTGGATGTAACTGTGGTAACACTAAAGGTGGTGGTTACTTCCATTAATTAAAAGGAATCTTGCTCATAGCACAGCACCCTGAGAATCCTAAAGGAGTTTTGTATATTCCTGGTGGTCATCTTTGATTTGAGGATCTCATTCCATTTCAAACTTTGTGTCTTTCTTTGTTAGAGATAATTTTGAAAAGGGTCACATTGCCTTTGCATGGCTGAAATGTGGCAGCAATGGAGTGGAGCCAATGGAGGGGTAATTTTACAGCCAGCAATCAGGAAAAGGAAGAGTCCTTAGCCAGGGGACTCAATAGTGCCAGGAGGAGCCATTATTCTATTATTATTTCTAGTGTGGAAGCATTGTTTTAAGTTACATTAAAAACATCCTTTACATTTCTTTGTTACTTGTGTTGTAAATTTTCCATATCAACTTTTCCAAAAGAAAGGTGTGAATGTGTATCAAAGTGGGCTGCTTGGGATGCATCTTGCTTTAGAAATTGTGGGTTAAAGGGAAACCTTAATGGCAGTTCCTCTGATTTAGCCTGGAAATTCAGAGACTGGCCAAAGATGCAGTGAGTTCTCCCTTTCTTAACGCTTTCTGGGAGCGACGCTCTAGGCAGCCTGTCTCCTCACAGGCACTGTCCTCCCATTTTTTTCTACTCCTAGGAAGTCCAACCTTTTGTGTTTAAGGGTCCAACCCTGTAAGCTTTCCAAGAACCTTACACTTAGAGGGCTAAAGGGGGAAGAATGAAGCATCTAATGTTATACATGTGTACGGACTTGTTTTTATCTCCTGGAGATTGCACAGATATTGAAGGCTATGACAGATTTGAATGAGGTTTCAGAAGGTTTGATGTAGATAGTTTTCTTGTTTTCAGTTACTGAGAAGTCCAGAGTCAGTAAATCATTTATATTCAATGCTGCTTTAATTCCACTATGCAGAGCATGTGTTGAGAACCAGTATTGAAGGGATTTGCATACTGAAGATTATTAGCATCATCCATTTTTTATTGATAGACTTTGAGGAGGTGAAGGCCTTACAGCTGCAAGACAAGTGCTATTTGACATAAATGCAGAAGTCGAAGCAATGTCTCCCAAATCATTTGGGTCATTTGAGACACAAATGGGAACAGAACCCAAATATCCTAAATTCCAGTCCAGTGTCTTAATCCTGAACCCATTTTTTTCTTTCAAAATTAAAGTTTCCATGATTATTATTTCTACTGCCAGGGCTTTCCAAGGATTTAAATGTGACCTAATTTATTAAATGCTGTCTTAGGTGCAAGACAAGCAAAATCCTTACCCCAGGGCACTTACTCAGTGGTCCTGATTCTGCAATCTGATCTCTTGAATGAATGTCTGGACTAACATGAGCCCTGCTGCCTGTTCTGAGAATTTGGCTGGGATTTTAATAGGAAAGGGACATGGAGATTGCAGGCTATCTACAACACCCTCACTCAACCTCACTACATTACCACTACTTTCCTACATGGTTATGTGTTTCCCTGAGTCCTCTATGAGCTTTTGTGTAGCTGTTGCTCAGTTACCTTCAGTAGATGGTGAAGTTTGGGATGAACTGTTTTTTCTTCTGTGTATAAGCCTTGATCTGCAGCACTGCTTAAAGATGCTTTGCAAGGTACCTTGAGATTAAAGTGCATCGCCCCTGCAGTGCATTGATCTTGCCTGGCCCAGAAAGGGGTTGTCATAGATCTGCTTTTCAAATCAGGACTCCCTCATGGGTTTTTCCAAGGCATCATCTCCATGTCATTGGGTTGGCAGGATATGGAGCCGAGGGTCTCTTTTAAGTTTTCCTTCACACCAAGGGGTGTATACTTTTTGTGTGGGAATCATGGCAAGTTACACCCTCTCCTCCCTGTGTGTTCAGGGCAGGATAACTTAATACAGTGTTCAAATATTCCAGACCTTTTCTAAGTGTATATTGTTTGGTTTGTTATGTTGGAGAATTAAAATGAAGAATGGAATCTGAATGCTGAGAACTAGTTTCTTGCAGAGGACAAAAAATCCAGGGATGAACTTCATTAATTAATTAAATAGTCCTATAAAAATCTATGCCATTGCAGCTACACACAATAGTCTTATTTTAAGAAACATGATCATGTGCTTTGTCAAATATCTCTCAGGCCAGTATTATTCAGTTTTTGCATAATAAAACAAATACCACTTTAAAGTCTGCTAATGCAGCTCACATTTCATTCTTTTTTTCTTTTTTTTAAAGGATATTAAAAAAATTAGTTTCCTGCATCAAATGATTTGTTATTGGAAAAGCAAAGCAACATTTCTTTACACAAAACTCTTCTTCCTTCAAAACTGTGGTACATGGAAAGTATTTTCCAGCTTTCAGAGTTTATTTGATTTTGAACACTTTTGGTTATGTAAGTTTTAATAAGTAGCTTTGGTGTACCCCTAAAGGCACACCCCACACACTTATGTTGTGTGACCTAGGGTCACAAGTAATGGCTGCAAGCTAATTGATTGAGAAAGGCTTGTCTGACTGGGCCCCTTTGAGTCCTCCCTTTACATTCCTAAATTTCTGTAAAGGAGGCACTGGCAGCTTCGCCTGGTGAGAGGAGGGGTTGGGGGAAAGGGAGGAAGTTTCTCAGTTTCTGATTATGCGCAGAGTTTCCTTGTACTGAGCTTATGTTCTCCACCCACTACTTAGTAAGAACTCCTTAACAACTTAAAGCTTTATCCCTGTGAGTACCAGAAAAGTGATCTGAGTATTTATTGAGCAGGGAGAACAAACTGCTTGCTCCAGACAGGGAGAAAGCTTATGGAAATGATATTAGACCTTCAGCAGAGTGCACAGCTGCATCATACAGAAGCTGAGACTCAAACTGACAGGCAAATAAGCCAGATCACGGAAGGGGCCTCTGTGTGGCAGCTCTGAGCTACCAAGTCTTGGACAACTAGGCAAAAAGTGCAATGGAACACTGGGCAGAAAATAACACACTAACTTCAGGCAACTGTTGCTTATTCATGGTGAGTCCAGATTTGAAATGTTGTTTGAAATGTAGCTATTTTTGTTGTCTCTAAAAACCCTTCCGTTTTACCACAGCGATCCTTCTGCAGAGCTCATTGTGTTCCAGATTATTTGTCCGGATGTGCACTTCAGTTCTGAACGATACAGAAATGCACAGGGATAGCCCTTTCCTTGCTGCTTGCTCTCTTGTGCTTTTCTTGCTTCAGGAGACAGGTCCTGTTTCTAAAAGCACACTGCATGGCTTCTAATTTGGAAAGAAATAGTTTTGCAGCCAGCACTTGGTGTGCAGCTGCATGGAGGTGAACAAGTGAGCGCAATTTCTGTGCAGTTTTCTGCAGTTTGAGCTTTGTGGCACCTCTCCATTGCTCCTTATTTTGCTGCCTTATCTTGAGAATGTATGGCACGGTCACTATGAAAAGAGCTTTGTGTTTGAATTCCTGGTGAGTCGAAGGGTCAGGGCCTATGAGTTATCTGCCTGCCAGCAAGACTCATTGCTGTGTCCCTTTATTTTTCAAGCTGAAATAGAAAAAACATGTGTCCTCATCCCTTTTTTATAAATGTATTTTGAATTCAGGTTTTACATGCTGTTTGTGTGTGCTTTGTTCTTTTGACAAACTCGGGGTTTGGGAGGAAGCCAGTTTTATTCTATCCATATTTATTTTATTTATTCAAGCTTTCCTGCAGCTTTTCTGCATTCCTTTGTTGTGATGCACATAATTTTTTCTTAAAACAATATTCTGAGATTCTGATTTCTGCTGAGAGAAAAAGGATTTATACTCTGATATGTATTTCCAAAAATGCCAGAGAGCTATCTAAATTTTAGGTAAGTTGCACAGTTATACAGAAGATAAGGCTTTTATAACATTTGACTCGCTTAAGGAGGGAAACACAATACTTGTGGATAAGTTCTTGAACAGACTGTGTTAGATACACTCGTCATCTAGTGTAATGGTAATAAATATGATCTGAGCTATAATGTTATTTCAGCTACTGAGTTTGAAGAAGCTGCTTCATTAGCACAGCAACAGAATTAAACATTGCATGTTGACAGTAATGTTAGAAATACGTTTGTGAAAACTGCTGAGTGGATGAAATTTAGAGTAATAAATCATCAAGGCATGTCAAAGTTACTCTGTATGTGAGGTTTTAAGATGTCTCTAATTTAGAGGAGAAGTGAGTTTGTTTTTCCTCCAGCAGAAATGTGATTCTGTACAAAATTCTTTTCATCATATAGTTCAGGTGCACGAAAAATCTTAAAATTATTTAGCAGTTTTTTGGAGCTAAATGGATAATGCTCATTTGATAGAATAATTCTAATATGCAATGTAAGAAGTTGGTCAGATGAACTCTGCACAGAGGGTGTGTTACTACTTGTTTCTTGATCTGTCTTTCTGTTTTTATGCTCACCTAACAATAAGCAGAATGCTTGCTTAAAAAAATAAGACGAGTTTCAGATCTAAGTTGATCTGACATTACAGTCCCTTTCAGGTGAAGGAGTTCATGTTGTTCACCTATTGTGTCCTTTCTTATTTGCCAGTTTGAGGTCTTGAGTTTACCCATCAATTTTGAAAATGGTTTTAAATAGAAGGGGGGGATTGTGCCAGAGAAATGCTAAGAAATACAGATTTGAATGCAATGCTGCGATGTAAGGTTACCTAACAGACCTCATACTTTGTGTTTTCTTATTGTGAATTGCATTTCTGTATATTTTGACTTGGTCTAAACATTACTTTCCACAAGAAAAGCTTTGACTGTGTTCTTAGTTCAGTTAAGGGTGTTCTTTTCTTTAGGAGTTTCAGGCTTGCTCTGAGGGAAAGAAATAGGTTCTCTTCAGTAACATAAATGTACAGTTTCCTTCTTGGCCATGCTGTGAGGGAGGAATACCTGCTGAAGTGCTCTTTACACCTTTAAAAACTGAAAGTAAAAGAAACTTTGAGAAGGTGGTCTCCTCCCAGCTCTGGAGGCCTGGGCAGCTGGGGGCTCACCAGGGAAAGGTGGGCGCTCACACGGGGCCGCCTCCTCCACAGGCACACAAGCAGAGGATCAATCCTTTCTGTGCTCTGGGGTTTCCACTGGCAAAATAATGCATCACTGGTGTTGTGACACCAGAATAGAGGATTATGAAACATTTCTTCATGCTCTGATGATCAGCCTGATGAAGGGGAAAAGGTTTAATGAGGAAGAGAAGAATTTACTGAAGATTTTATGCCCGTATCTATTATTAAAAGCAGAATATCTGCTCACAGTAGTTGTGTTCTGTGATTCAAGGAAACCTGGCAATAATGATGATTAAATGTGGTGTTCTCACTGACTGAGGACTGACACAACTTAATGTGACTGGCAGGAAGCTTAAACATCAATAGTATATCTCCAAATACTACTATTCTCTCTTAGAAAAAGTCAAAGAATCATGAGCTCAGACTAAAATAATGATACCATCTTTTTAGTTTTCTGTGACAGCAGTTAAAGAAAAAAACAGTAGTTTTGAAAAGGTTAAAATATTTGAAAGGTTTGTATTTAAAATCTTTAATGTTTTTGAGGGAGTAACCAGATTTGTTTTGTGAATCACATAGAAAGTGATTTTGGTGGTTCACTTTTAGGTTTGTTCTGTTGTTCTGTATGGAAGAAGGAAACACTTTATTTACTAGAGCCAGAGCCGTTCCTTTTATTGACATCGGTATATTAACAGAAACAGGTCTGCATGACACCTATGGATATCTGTAGAGTCTCATGAGAAATCATGGAAATTCAAGACTAATAGTTGATTTTTCTTTCAAAGAGAGGAACTAGTTTGTGCTGTCATGACAAGCATGTCTATAACAATAGATGAAGGAAAATTGACAGGTATAAGAGAGTTGTAGCATTCGTGGAGTCAGTGAATCACAGTGTTATTAAGATGAATTTAAAAGAAGAAAAATAAATTCTAAGTTATATCCTAGTAATTTTGAAAGAATTTTTAAAAAGCATTTTAGAAAACAAAGACAAAAATTTTTTTCATCTTCTCAGCTAGAACTCATGATCACATGGAATGTGATCTTTGGAATACTCAAATCGACTTTCAGTTCACTTTTACTTTCCAACAACTTATTCCAACCTTGAGCAGAAGACTGTCCCAGATGGTGATGATGAAGGTGAAAGAAGAAGAGATAAAAGGAGAAACATTTGGCCTATGAAGTGATTTAAGTGACTGTAATACGTGGGTAAAAGCAAATGATCACAGAGAAGAAGCAGAAGTGAGGGTAGGAACAGTAATAAGAGAGGCAGAACTTAAAAAGCAAAGCAGAGGAGATCTAAAAGTAGAGGAAGCATGGCATGATAGAGGAAACTCACCCTGTCTAAAATGATTTGTCAGTTGCTGAGATGAACCTTGGGAATTGTGCTGTCTTTCTCTGGATTTGTTCAGAAGCATTTCCACTGCTGGCAGCCAGTTTTATACCTGAAGCTATAAATTCACCCAAGAAAGTAGGCTGTTCCTTCCAAAATTATGATCACAGCATTTCAGAGAGGTTTTTGTGAGATGGAGCCCCTCTCTTCCACCTAATATCCTCTTACATTTCTTTATCCTCTTATATACTTCTCTCTGTCTGGCAGTGAAGGTAGAGGTAAGGATAGATGGTTACATCTGCTGTGACCGTTTTTTGAGCACAAGTTATGTTTCTTTTATCAACTCCAGCAAGATCCCTGTAACTTTTAAAAAATTCTTGTCCTTTGGAAGGACTTTTGGCAATTCTGATTCTTGAGTCTGGGGGAGATGGGTGAGAAATATCAATGGAGTTTCCTCTGCCTCTCCTCTGACCAAGCCATCCACTTTAAATTCTTTTCATCACCCATGGCCAGGACTTTGTCAAAGGTCATACTGACTTTGGTAGGGATTGGGTGAGGCCAGTGGGGGGGTTCAAAACTGTCTTCACGATGATTTTCGGTGTATGAATGTGGCACCATAAGGGTTTAAGATTCCTCAGTATTCTGCTGGAAACGACACCAGACTCCACAACCACGGAATTACATACAGTGCTGTCTCCCGTTTCTGAACTACATACCTCTCTGTTACAGAAATTTTTGGTGATTCAGGCAATAACTAGCTTAAATTTCCAATTCTGAGATTACCTTTAGAACCCAAAGATAGTATTAGTTAGGTAATCTCCGTTTATTTAGCAATATGATAGAGGTAGGTGACAAATACAGCTTCAAGTACTGCAAAAAGCACCCTCTTCTCTCTCTTTTAAGCCATTTTGAGTGACAGTATTCCATTTGTATCATCAACTGTCCACATCTCCTCTTAACCCAAAAGATGTTCCATGGACCATAAATTTCCTGTGAAAGACCTGCAATTGGTCCAATTTTGAACAGTGCACATTTAATGGTGTTAAATGATAAAGGAAAAGATAAAGAGAAGGCCCTACCCTGAAATACACGTCCCATTATTGTTGGGAATTTTTCTTATTTTCAAAACACAGCACCAGCTGAAGACATCCTCCTAAGAATAGTCCTTTGTGGCAGAGCTGGTTGAAGGTATCCCAAGTGCTCTCTCAGTGCTTCTTCTCCCACTTCTCTGCTAACCAGAACTGTGTAGGTGGTTATGGCCAGGCTGGTGGAAGTACCTTCAAGGTGCCTTTCCTAAGGTGATCTGACTTTGCAGTCCCTCTGGATTGAGGATCAATGTCCTCTGAAAATACTGTCTGTGGTTTTGGTCTGTGTTTTATAAGTTTTTCGTGACTGTGGCCTGGTTGTCACTGAGCATCTGTTATTTCAGCTTGTGTATAATAATTTCCTGGAATAAAAGTCAGTGCCCTTAGTAGGAGAAAGTAAGTTATAACATGTAAACAATTAAAATGGAGGAAAAAGTGATTGGCACAGAACTTTATTCAAAAAAACATACTAAATGTGACACAGCAGCATGACAGAATCAGCCTGTCTTGGAAATACCTTTGAATTGTGTGAAAATCAGAATGCACATTCTATGATCCCCATAAAGCTTCTTTCAAGCTCTGGCTGAAAATTCACAAGGAAGGTTCTTTCCAGAAGTACCCAGTGTAGGCCCAGCTATCCTTCGACTGACATCAAGAAGAATTACACCAGTATTAGGCAAAAACTGTAAAAATTGATAGTTCATGCTCTAGAGAAAGTAGTATTCCTCAAATTCTTTCCTTTGTGGTTTGTTTTTTCCTCTTCATTTATAGTCTACTGCCAGTGTCTAGAAGAAAACCAAGAAATTTGGCAGGATCTGGTAACTTAATCATGTTTTAAGTTATATGAAACCATTTGTTTTCTATAACTTTGCTCTTCTTTTAACTGTATTTTTTGGCCTGAAATTTTCCATTGTGTAGTCCCAAACCACAGGTGATTCTTTTGTTTGTTTGTTTTCTTTTTTTTTCTTGTTAAAGGAAGTATGTTGAAATTATTTTAAGCAGCAGAAGTAGGAATGCATTATATTTTTCCTTTTAAAAATGAAATAAACAAAACCAACTCAACAAAAGTCTTTGAAAAACAGCCTTTAGAACAATGTGATCAACAGGTGGTTTGTGGACTATTTTTAAAGGGCTTGACATATAAGGAGATTTAAATTGTTATATATTGGAGATGGTAAATTATAGCTACTTTTTACATGTGTTTTGGCAATAGATGTGAAGGTAGACTGATTTTTTTTATTGGCTACGAGGGTCTTAAGACAAGCTGGGCATTGCATATGGATAGCACTGAGTGTCCTGTCCTTAGAGGCCACGATGCTGCAAGAACTTGGCATGAGCAGGTATCCAGGGTTGACTTAGCTGGATGCTGGGAAGTAAAAACACAGGAAGCAAGATTGCCATCTTGGAGAATCTCACAAGGACAAGGAATGAATGCTCTCTCCATCTGCTTTTTCATGAAGCCTTCCTAGACTGTCGTTTCAGCAGCACCAGGCTGTGTCAATTAAAAATATATTCATGCGTTGGGGGTTTTTTCCCTCTTTATCTCCTGCACTATATGCATAATTGCAATAACTCAACAAGTCCTGCATCTCTCCTGACATTACCACCAGGTGATTCTCAGCAGTTCTGTGAACTGATGGGTACAATTTGAAAGAGGGGAAATGTAGGTTAGATTAAAAAAAGAAATTCTTTACTGTGAGGATGGTGAGAAGCTGCAACAGATTGCCCCGGGAGGTTGCCAGCCCCGGTGGATGTCCCAACCCTGGAATTGTTCAAGGCCAGGTTGGATAAGGCCTTGAGCAACCTGGTCTGGTGGGAGGTGACCCTGCACATGGCAGGGGGTTGGGACTAGAGGATCTTTCCTGTCTCTTCATGATTCTGTGATTCTATGAATCTTTGGTAGACGTAGCTCAGCTAACTGGCCCTGTGCACTCTCTGGCAGGACAGGCAGTAGACACCTCCCAGTTCTTAACTCAAAGCTAGCACTGTTTTAAGTTTCTTTCTTTTTTTCATCCACTTATATTCAAAAACCTATTGGGTTGGGGGGGGTTTAATTAAGCCATATACTGCTAGATTATAGAGTATATACACATTTTATTTTTGCATACCAGCAGGTCATAGCAAATACAGCTTTTGAATTGCTTTTTGAATAGAAATATAGAAAATTCTATAGACAACCTCTGCAGCAATACTTATTTATAATTAATATTTATGTATTAGGGAATGGCATGTTTGTGACACACAGAATCTTGACTTCATTCCATCTATTCCATCTTTTAAATCATTGGAAATTCAGTCTTGTTGGGTTATTTTTTGGAGACTTTATTTCCTGTATTGAATCCATCACTCTTTTGTGTAAAATTTGGCCAAAACTGCTCCTTTCCAAAGCATGTCTTTTAGAAAAAAACCTCAAAAAGGATGATGAGCAAAAGCAATGCATGACAGTGTTCACTCATTGGGGATGGACTCTGAATGGGAAAATATTACAGCAGTTTTTTTGACGTGGCAAAACCCAAAACATTAGAAACTTTGAATGAAAAATTGACTCTTTTATCTACATTGAGCTACATATGTATAGTTGCCCATCCAACTGATTTTCAGGTGGAGTATTTTGTTCTTAAGACAGTCTAGTTATGAACTGATGGAAAGAACTTCCAACTTCAGATATTGGCAAGGCTGAACACCTTAATTTCAGTTTATCTATTTGAAAAGGTAACAATTTTATGGGAATTTAGTTACAGAAACATAGTACATAGTGGCATTGCCTCCATCTCTGTCATTCTGGGTTTATTCAGAGTTTACCACAGCATTAAGAAATTCTAAAAATTTCAGTCTACCTCTGGATATAGAAATCTCAAGGTGCTATCTAACTTCTTTGTACCTTTGGGCAAATCTCTTAAAATATGTAATTTCTTACTGCTGAAATATTTTTAGAATTTTATTTATTTTATAAATGAATGTGGTTTTTTTTTTAGCTACAAGTACATTAACTTGGCGGTATCCATCTGGAAGTGTTTTTTATTTGTTTTTAACTTTGCAGGTCTATCTACCTGTGCTCTGGTTGGATTGATTTGTAGGTGATCATTGGAATAGCTAAAGTCAGGAAGTGAGAGTCCTGTAGTTTAAAGTGCTAATTAAGGTGCACATCACACTTAAAAGTAAGATGCTGTATTCCTGCTGTATTGGAAGCAGGGTCACTCATCTCAGTTCTTAAAACAGATTTAAGAGTCTAATCTTAGAATCTTTTTTAAAAAACCCAATCTACTCAAACTGGATTTCATAGAGCTGTCACATTATCAACAGTATTATTCTTAATTCTTTTTTGTTACTCTCATTTTCTACATGAGACTTCTACTAAGGTTTGTATGTTCTCCTTTTTTCTTTCCCTCTGTCATGTGTTTTGAACCCTTTTGTGTCTCTCAGTTAAATCTGAAAGGAAAAATTCTCAATGAATATCATATTTTATGAAAATCTGTGAGTGTATGGAGGAAAAAACCCACAATTGGTGCCAATTTTGAGGAAGAGGCAGGCAGAACATAGCTGTTGTACATTCTGTTTGGCAGTGGCTCAGTGGCCAAACAAAACGCATGCAGTCCCAGACTCATCACAGAGCAGTTTCTCCTGCCACGTGTAATAAGCAATGTGGAGAGATATGGCCATTTGCAGTGAGAAGAAAGAGTGTGGAGTTACAGAGCAAAGAGCAGAAATCTGTAGGAAAACAGGTTTCATCCAATCTGGTGCTTACAGGACACCTTGGGTTTGCTACTGCAAAAGAATAAAGGACCAAATGCCAGAAGATCTTAAAAGGATGTAAATTGCTTGCTATAGGCAAACAAGAACATCTTGTTTGCTTTTCTTTTTTTTTTTTTCTATTTACTGANTACTGAGCATTGTATAGTGCATGGAAAAAACTCACACTATTTCAGTCATCACAAACGGCACTGAACACGAGATTCCTACTAATCTTTCATATGAGATGGCCAACTGCAAGTAAATTCTGTATAAATAATAAAATAGGGATGCCAAGGTATGAAATATGGTAATAAACTTTAAATTGGAGGAAACCTACTTTTTCCAAGTGTGAATTTAGCCAGAACTTGGTTCTTTACTTGGCTCTGTTGAAGTCAGCATAGATGTGTTTAGAAAAGTATAAAAACTTGATTTTAAAGCAGTTCAGTATTTTCTATTTGTTAAACCTTTAAAATGTCTACATATTCCATCTCACCTTGGGCAAATTGCAAATTGCTTCTGTAAACTTGGGATAAGTCTTTTCTAAAGATGAGAATGTTAATACTGAAAATATTAATGCTTGCCTATTATTGTTACTTAAATAATATTTTTAAGAGCATTTTAATTCTCAGCCAAACAAGGTTCATCAATGGAAATTAGTCACTACTGCCTTTTATGACGTTATTGATTACATAGATTTGGTTTTCTAAAATGCTGTACCTTGTGTAAGATAATTTTCCTTCTCCTAATGTCATTCAAGATAAGGGAAAACACAAACTTGTTTTCATTACTATGCTTTTTTTTTACAAGCTGAATGAGCATCAGTGCCAGATGATGACCATCAGCAGTCAGTAATTTATTAATTAGAGAAAAATAGAAACATTTCACATTTGAGGATCAGTTGTCTTTTATGGACTGTTTTGGAAAGGTACTATTTCTAAATCTTCATTTTTCAAGAAGTGGGAATGTTACCAGTAGCAACAGGAAATCTTAATGATTCGGGTCTCTGCGGGCAGAAGTCCATTCAGCAACAGCTTTTGGATGGAATTTGCAGCTAAATTAAAAGGTTGCTAACAATTAGAATGTACTCTGTGCTTTGAAATGCTGGATAACAGATGGATTTAGCCACAGCGGCCATTCTCCAATATCTACCATGCATACAAGTTCAGTGCTCAGCACATAAGTCTTTTCCCCTCTTCAGGGCTTTTAGAGTTAGAGGGACTTCCTTGGAGCATCTTCCATTCTTGCACCTGGCAAAGCAGAGCATAAAGGCCTCTGTGGCATATGAAGATCTTTCTGTTGCTCCTTTTTGGCTATTTCTGAACATCCTTTTTGGTGGATAAACCCTGGCAATTCTCTGAAGGAAAACATTCTGAGTACATGCAATAGCCAATTACTGCTTTCAAGCAAGGAGTTCTTTTCCCGTTCAGGGCTCTCCCATTCCATGTCTGCTCAGTAACCAGGGGCCAGACCAGTAGTGTGCTTTTCCTTTTAGCAGCATGTTTTGATGTTAAAACTTCCTGCAAAATCATGTGTTTCATATGTTTTTATATTTTAATCACATTTTTAAAGTGCTTCCAGATGTGAGCACATATTTGGTTGTAGCTTACTTCACGTGCTTATGCACCAATAAACTGGAAAGGCCTGCATCCAAGAGCCTTGAAATCCAAGTGTGACTTCGTGTGTGACTTCCAAAAGCTCTGGTTCGGCATGTTGGAAGTCAGGGGGTTCAGGCTGCAGGTTTTCTCAGAGGTGTTCAGCAGCAGTTAGTGCAATACCTACAGTAGCTTAGTAATGTGAAAAGTCCCACTGCAAGAGAAAATGCTTTTCTTTCTCCTTCTCCTTCTTCCTCCATGAATCAGACATCTACTCATGCTACAGCTGGCTCTTGCCAAAGATAGATGAAGTCAATCAGAGAGGCTGGTTACGTGCTTAGGACTCCTGTATATCTTTGCAAGGTACACTGATGCACACAGAGTGAGGCTAATGTGTTCTGGGCTTAGGAAATCCTCATGCAAGTGCGCTGTGTGTGCTGATACAGCAGACAAAATCACTTGATTAAACTTCTTTTTTCCCTCTTCATGTCTGTTCATGGCATCCCTTATCCAAAGGCCCTTGTTGTTTTCCCACCAGGCAGTTCTGCTGGGCACAAGGAATGCCTCTAAGGGAAGCANAGATATGGCCATTTGCAGTGAGAAGAAAGAATGTGGAGTTACAGAGCAAAGAGCAGAAATCTGTAGGAAAACAGGTTTCATCCAATCTGGTGCTTACAGGACACCTTGGGTTTGCTACTGCAAAAGAATAAAGGACCAAATGCCAGAAGATCTTAAAAGGATGTAAATTGCTTGCTATAGGCAAACAAGAACATCTTGTTTGCTTTTCTTTTTTTTTTTTTTCTATTTACTGAGCATTGTATAGTGCATGGAAAAAACTCACACTATTTCAGTCATCACAAACGGCACTGAACACGAGATTCCTACTAATCTTTCATATGAGATGGCCAACTGCAAGTAAATTCTGTATAAATAATAAAATAGGGATGCCAAGGTATGAAATATGGTAATAAACTTTAAATTGGAGGAAACCTACTTTTTCCAAGTGTGAATTTAGCCAGAACTTGGTTCTTTACTTGGCTCTGTTGAAGTCAGCATAGATGTGTTTAGAAAAGTATAAAAACTTGATTTTAAAGCAGTTCAGTATTTTCTATTTGTTAAACCTTTAAAATGTCTACATATTCCATCTCACCTTGGGCAAATTGCAAATTGCTTCTGTAAACTTGGGATAAGTCTTTTCTAAAGATGAGAATGTTAATACTGAAAATATTAATGCTTGCCTATTATTGTTACTTAAATAATATTTTTAAGAGCATTTTAATTCTCAGCCAAACAAGGTTCATCAATGGAAATTAGTCACTACTGCCTTTTATGACGTTATTGATTACATAGATTTGGTTTTCTAAAATGCTGTACCTTGTGTAAGATAATTTTCCTTCTCCTAATGTCATTCAAGATAAGGGAAAACACAAACTTGTTTTCATTACTATGCTTTTTTTTTACAAGCTGAATGAGCATCAGTGCCAGATGATGACCATCAGCAGTCAGTAATTTATTAATTAGAGAAAAATAGAAACATTTCACATTTGAGGATCAGTTGTCTTTTATGGACTGTTTTGGAAAGGTACTATTTCTAAATCTTCATTTTTCAAGAAGTGGGAATGTTACCAGTAGCAACAGGAAATCTTAATGATTCGGGTCTCTGCGGGCAGAAGTCCATTCAGCAACAGCTTTTGGATGGAATTTGCAGCTAAATTAAAAGGTTGCTAACAATTAGAATGTACTCTGTGCTTTGAAATGCTGGATAACAGATGGATTTAGCCACAGCGGCCATTCTCCAATATCTACCATGCATACAAGTTCAGTGCTCAGCACATAAGTCTTTTCCCCTCTTCAGGGCTTTTAGAGTTAGAGGGACTTCCTTGGAGCATCTTCCATTCTTGCACCTGGCAAAGCAGAGCATAAAGGCCTCTGTGGCATATGAAGATCTTTCTGTTGCTCCTTTTTGGCTATTTCGGAACATCCTTTTTGGTGGATAAACCCTGGCAATTCTCTGAAGGAAAACATTCTGAGTACATGCAATAGCCAATTACTGCTTTCAAGCAAGGAGTTCTTTTCCCGTTCAGGGCTCTCCCATTCCATGTCTGCTCAGTAACCAGGGGCCAGACCAGTAGTGTGCTTTTCCTTTTAGCAGCATGTTTTGATGTTAAAACTTCCTGCAAAATCATGTGTTTCATATGTTTTTATATTTTAATCACATTTTTAAAGTGCTTCCAGATGTGAGCACATATTTGGTTGTAGCTTACTTCACGTGCTTATGCACCAATAAACTGGAAAGGCCTGCATCCAAGAGCCTTGAAATCCAAGTGTGACTTTGTGTGTGACTTCCAAAAGCTCTGGTTCGGCATGTTGGAAGTCAGGGGGTTCAGGCTGCAGGTTTTCTCAGAGGTGTTCAGCAGCAGTTAGTGCAATACCTACAGTAGCTTAGTAATGTGAAAAGTCCCACTGCAAGAGAAAATGCTTTTCTTTCTCCTTCTCCTTCTTCCTCCATGAATCAGACATCTACTCATGCTACAGCTGGCTCTTGCCAAAGATAGATGAAGTCAATCAGAGAGGCTGGTTACGTGCTTAGGACTCCTGTATATCTTTGCAAGGTACACTGATGCACACAGAGTGAGGCTAATGTGTTCTGGGCTTAGGAAATCCNNATTGTAGAAGGCTCAGGCCTACTTGTACTTCACACATATTTCCTTTCCAAGCAGGAATCATTAGCACAATAAAACTCCAGCAGTTCCCTTTTTGCTAATTCCAGTTTTGTGGTAGCTCAAGAAGACCTGCAAGGAGAGGTGAAAAACATAAAGCAGCTCTGTGTAGCACCCCTTGAGTGTGGGTGGTGAGAGAGATGAAACTGCTTACCTTATCGTGTAGAACCCCTCTCGAAAACCTCCTGGGCTGTGGGAGAAGAGACTTTTGAGTGTCCTGAAAAAGAGGAAAGCAGTGAGATAGGTACCTAATAGGTTTTCTGGAAGAAGTGGAGGACTTGAGACAGATAAAAGTTCTCAGAACTTCATATGATGAAAAAATCAAGGACTTGGAAGCTTTTCACTCAGTGAAAAGACTCAGTGAGTGAAGGCTGACAAAAAGAACCTTAACTTTATATATATCCGTAGTCAACAATAAATTGAGATAATGAGAAACAGATTAATGCTGAAGTCCCCTCAGGTCATGCCATGCAGGGGCATTTCTTGGTAGCTTGAGGAAAATCTTGAAAAAAAATCCAAGGTTTGTGTGAGAGATGCACAGAAATGCCCATAATTTATCTGAATAACTTGAATGTGGTAAGGTGAACTCAGTCTTGGCTTCGTGCTGCTTGAGTTTTAAAGAAAGAAGAATTTATTTGGTTCACTTGGGACGTCTCAAATGTTGATAAACTGGAAAGAGCTGTGCCAGTACTTCTGTCATATGGTGACAGAGAAAAACATGCACAACAGAAACATACTGTGCAATGAATCAAGTAACACAGTTTCTATTCAGATCACAGCCCTGCGGGTAGATTATATAGAGAGTAATTTTAGCCCTCTTAGAAGTGTGTTGCTAGAATTACTCTATAAAGAGCAGAAATAACAGAAGCCTGGTAATTAAACATGCTGAATTTAAAAAAATTGGAGCGAAAATATTTACTGCAGTAAGATTGAAACACTTAAAGTCTTTTCAGCTAGAGTCTCACATTAGCCTTTGTGCACCAGTGGCATTTAAATTAAAACCAGTGTGCTTCCATAAATAGAAAAGTTGGTTTTGATGAAGGCAGAATTTGTGATTAAAACAGCCTCCATTCTAAATCCCTGATTGCATCGATAAAGCAACTCCTTTGAACAGTATCCTGCTGTCATACTGTTGATGACAATAAAGCCAAATATATATACAGAGAGTATCTGCAAATGTGTGCTTCCAGTTACATATTTATATATGTAACTGAAACACTTGGGAAAGTTGACTTATTTAATTCAGATGCAGACGTGATACTATGATCGCTCCCCCCCCCAAACCTGGTCTTGTAATAAGGAAGGAACCATTGCTTGTTTGAAACTTCATCCTTTTTAAAGGTGAATAGTGGTAAAATAACAAAGACAAACATAAACTAGAAGTATGAATTCATCCCTGATGTTGCCTGTTTGTGTAGTATGTATTCAGAGAAACCTATACAGTCCCTCCATAAGTACCTTCACTCAGTTGTACTTGATGGCAAGATCTATAAAAGATGTTGTCTTCAGATTTTTTTTCATTAGTCTTCTTTTTCTATGTTGTACCTACAACCATATCCTATTGTGTATCCATGCAGAGCATGAATTTTAGCCCAGTGTAGATGTCTTTGACAGAAATACCAAGACTATATATATATTTTTTTT
>WEIT01029670.1:26443-40056 GCA_013389985.1 Dryoscopus gambensis | reverse complement strand
ATTTTTGTCCACTTTTATTTACGCACAGAGAAAATAAAGAAAACAAAATATTTTAATTATTGCGTAGAAAATACTACTTTTAAATTAACCGTGGTTTTATTAAAATTAATTGTCTTGGCACAATGCACAGAAAATGGTTAAAAATTTTCCTGTGTTTCCTACAGAACCTATGCTTAAGCAATATTTTTATACAAAAAATTCTTTCAAACACAAAGATGAGACAAATCTACATCACAGCATAATACTAAAACTTGTCTTCATAACAAGTTTTCATGAATTTCATTTTTAATTACATAATTTTTTAGAACATGTCTAGTCAAGTCAAACAGATCTAGACTCAGAAAGTATGAATTACAATCTCATGCACTGCTGACTTTGCTATCCAGGTGCGTTTAGAGATTTAGCTCTTCTATCTATCTATTTACTGTCAAATATCCTAACTCACAAAAAAGGGTCTGAAGTAAAAAGAATTAAAATTCAATTAAATAAATTAAAAAGCTTAAGTATTTCAATAGCTGGTTTCAAGCACTTTAAATCAGAGATCTGAATAGAAATAGTGAACAAATTAGTATATTTTTCAAAGTAAAAGCAATTAACTTAAAAAAGTTGAGGTTAGCCAAAACCAGAAAGAAGCCACTGTCCAAGGCACTGGCTCAAATGAGAATACCAATAGAAACAAAATCAGACAAAGCTGGGGTGTTTCCAAGAAACCTCTCAGATTTGAAAACAGGGCAACTGGCCACCCAATGAGTTGCTGCTGCAGAGCTTTTCTGCAAGAAAGAGGGGGAAGGGGAGTGAAAAAGAGTAGCAAACATGGCCACTGCAGGAAGCCAAGAGGCATCCTTTGAGCATACTTGGATTTTTTAGAAAGAAAATTGACTTCACAATATTTCTAACAAGCTCAGGACACATTGCTGTTGTAGCAAACTGCTCCAGTATTCCTTGAAAACCTCAAAAAGAAAGACTGCATTAAAGAAAATGTCCAAGCCATTAATTTTCGCATTTAACACAAACTCATAATACCCAATCACCCTGAGCAGACCAGGATTTGAATTCCAATATAAACACATAAGCTCACTCCGAAGGTTTTATCTAAATATAAAGGCTTTTTATATCTGTAGAGAATTTGAATTATAAGACTATTCTATAAAATAAATGTATAAAATCAGCGCCTTCGTATAAAATCGCCAGCTCAAGAAAACCAAGAAAATCAAGAGAAGTGCAGAGAAAAATGATTACAAGGCAACCTCTCCCAAAACTGCCCAATCACAACTCAGTAAATCAAAACTCGTAACAGCTTTGCATCGGGTTGTCCTACTATTTTTCTTGGTAATATTATTCAGCATTAAAAATCTTTTATTGTGTTTAAGGGTTAAGTTCAACTGCATGGAAGACTTTGTTTAGCCTATTTAACTTATTGATAATGGGCTGGGGGGAGAGATGTGATGCTGTATAGAAAAAATCAAGTGAAAAATTTTTCATTCAACTTCTAGGCAACAGAAGTTTGTAACAAATAAAGACCTTTAAATTGTTTAGGCTTAATACCCTGTCTATTCTATAGGGTCTTCATGGTGCTTGTGCATGAATGTTTATAGAATCACACAGAATGCCCTGACTTAGCAATTACCATCGGCCAGTCTTCGATGGTCTCAAACACATTCAGCAATACCAAAATTTATACACGAGTGCATGCATGTGTGTACGTACACACACATATCCTACTAGATTTTCAGGGTAAGATCAGATGCTTACTAAGAAGGCTTAGTCTATCTTTCAAAAAATGCAGTGAACATGTTTGACCTACTTTATGCTCACAACTAAACCATACTGCTAGTTTCACTGCAGTCACAGCTGTCACCTGCTGTTAAAAACAATTGCATTAATGCAGACCAGGATTAGCAAACAAGGATTAACAAGGTAGCATCCTCTCTGAAAGATGCTTCCAAGTCATGTGATTCCACCTTCTTGACATTGCAGTCTCTCTGCTCCAGTGTTTAAGGAAAAAACCTGTAATCTAGTTGAAGCAGCTAATGTAGTCACCAAACAAGGACTCTTCACTTATTTGGAGAGCTTCGAATTGTTCTGACTGAACTTTCCATACCTTAACATTATTAGCTCTTTACCTAGACTGTGATGTTTGCAATAAAGACCTTCCCTTGAGAATTCACTCACAGCCAGCTTGTGTCAGCCCTCAGGTGCCAGAGCAATGCAGATTAGAAAACCTGTTTGCGAGCCATATGTCAGAGATCTGTGTCCTTGAAGCCCTTCCTGGTGAAAAGCTGATAAGGTCCCCTTGTACTTTTTTGGCATATATCTATTATAAGCTTATCAGGTTATTTCAACATGCTGGGATCTGAAAAACACTTATTATGCTACCACTGTCAGGATTCAAAATTCTTCTAGGAATTATCAACATGATGCAGAGCAACCAGACTAACAGTTTCTGTGGTACTTTTGCTTATTAATAAAAGTTAGGGAATTTTCCCCCCTTCTTTTTTTAAGAAAAAGAACAGATTTTACTCTTAAGCATTTCTAACACACACATATCTGACAAAAATGAAAGGCTCCAGAATGACATCTTCATGTACTGCACTCCTTCTGTTTTGCAGAAGAATGCCGTGTAAGAAAAGCTTACTCAACATGCTCTCTTTTCAAAGCATGACTTAAAAAACAGACTGAAGTTTAAATTGTTTAATTTCCTCTATAAGTAGTGTGGAAATAAAAACCACTGCTACAGACACAATCAAGATTCCCCCCCCCCCAGCGGAATTCTGCAGTATTTTGTGAATTTTTTTTTTTCTTTTTTTGGCAGGGGGGAGAGGGCAGTTTAAGAAAGTAAAGGTTAAAACAACGTATAGAATTATGCATTCCAGATAACTACTTCAGCAGTTAACAGGACAGCTTGCACAACAAGTGGACAAGAAATTCTGCTGTAGGCAGCGCAGGACTCCCAGAAAAAACCAGTCCTGAGGTGCCCAGGACTCAGTCCCTGTCAGTGGCTGAAACAGGCACTCTCCGCATACGAACGGCCCCCACTCAGACACAGCCCCAGGGGTGGGATACAGCCCTGGCTTTGAGGCTGCGAGAAATGCCTGTCCCCTGCACTGATGGTGGCCTCACTGTGAAGGATGTCCTCTGGTCCAGAGCACTCCATTGAAAGAGCTACTGGAGGTGCTAAGCGGGTGGCAGAGCACTAGGGAGTGGGACTTTCAAAAGCTTAATTGTGTAAGAATCCGAGCAATGTGTTCCAACTGGAGCAAGTCAGACTAGCTGACCTCCTGTTGCCCTTCCAACCTATGCTCTTCTATGTAAGAAGAATGTACGTGTGATGGAGCCAAGCCTGCTACTCACTTCCACTGTGGAAGATTGAGAAACCATTTTTGTGAAATTAAACAGGAGCAATATCAATAGATAATTAAGCAGTAGCTGTCCATAGAGGTTGTGAAATTTCCAACCTTGATGGCTGTGAAGACGAAACCCTGAGCAATCTGATCTAAGTACTGATCTTATTTTGAGCTGCAAGTCATACTAGAGACCTCATGAAGCCCCTACCAACCTGAATATTATCTTCATTCTGTGACTATTTTAGTCTATTAGAAGTGGCTGGCAAATATTTTTTGGCAAGATGCTGACCGTAGAACTTAAAGGCACAACAGTTTCTGTTTCTGGGCCAGGTTATACTACAACTGGACGGAAATGATTCTAAACTGCACAGTCAAAACTTGACAACTTCCACAACTGAAAGTAGAAATCCTTCAACTGCATGATGGTGAACCTAAAGATAGAAAAGCAGCCTAAGGTACCTTCTCCTTCTAGTCTTTTCTGCAGCTCTTTATAGTATGGGATGTCAATACTGTCAATATGTTGTATCAAAAAGGAGCTATCTCACAGTGCAGAGCACCCGGGACAATTAACTGCACAAACCAGATTGTACAAAGTCACTCAAGTGGCATGAGCCAGCCAAGAAATTTTGAAGGTTAACAGTATCATACAATATTGCAGTCAGTAAACATAATAAAAACTTATAGGGCATGACAAAAGCTATTTTTAATTGTATCATGAGATGCAGGGAAGGCACAGACCTACCAAATTGTTTTAAATGCTAAATAAATCAATTTGATTATTTAATTTCAGCTGTTAAGATTTTGGGTTTTTTACAACACATTCTAGAACTATGAGTTGCACTTTGTAAACACAAAAAATAAATAAATAAAAAAACAATTAATCAAAATTAAATTATTTAGACTATCAGCAGCCAGTGCTAGTTATTTCTGGAAAGCCTTAGCAGGTACATTTTTAAGAACCATCTATCCTTCGATGAATTCCAGAGATAATCACATAAATAAATGAAAGCTGTCAATAACACAGAGGTGAGCATGGAGCTTTGCTTCACCATCAGCTTTTATGAGACATTTACTGGCTGCATGAGTCATTTGTGGAGTTCAGTTCTGTGTTCTACAAACTCATATTTACATCTTAAAATCAGAGCCCAAACTCTTCAGAGTAATTCTGTGGAGTTCTAAGGAGCGCAGGTTGGTATATAACTGTTTCCTCACAAAATGCTACAGTGAAAATCTACTGACACCTTTCAGCCAGAGTTTTCCATAGAACTGGTCTTCTTCCAATCAGACACGGGTAACCAAGCGTGGCCTATGACATAAACCACATAGAGAATGGCTCTCCCCTGTAGAGAGAAAGTATTTCTAGTGCATTTTGAGAATATGGAACTGCTAATTTCAAAGGTACTTTGCTCTTACAGGGGACCACCCAACACTGTTTCAGACAAACATCTACAGTGAAGGCATTTGGGTAAGGGAAAGATGTGGCAATAACAGTTTCCTGGTGGTAACTGTTTCCTGCTTGGAGCTGGATGTAGACCATTCTTCCACGCTTACTGCTGCAGCGATCAACATCTGTCTGGTTGGAATAAATTCTGATGACTGTCTCAAGCAATAGGTCTGGGGAAGGGGAAGAGGGCTTGTTTTCTTCTTATTACAGCATGAAGTGCACTGCCTGAACAACATTTCTGAAATACGTGGTAAAGGTAGTATCAGAAGGCTTGTGCCCTTACTGATCACTAGGTCAATCATTTTGTTTGCCCTCCTGTGAATCAAGAAGGAAAAATATATATTCAACTCTATTTTATTTACAGGTAATTTAATGCTTCGACTCTCCTAACTGAAAAACCATCCCAAAGCAGGTTTGCAAATCCTGCTTTTTATGTCTATTAAATTTACAACTTTTATGTGAATTGCTCGTCTATATAAATGATTTTCACACTAAGCCTCTATAAATATCAAAATGCATTATCTACAAATACGGAAATCCAAGCCTCAAGTATTCAAAACACTGGAAGCCCAGAACTCAATAATCCAGTATTTTTCCTACTGCTCCTTTAGTACATCTTGGTGTTGTGGTATAACACTAGCTGGCAATTAAAGTTGCTCACTTTTCTCCTGCCCTGGTGAGATGGGATGGAGAATAGAAAAAAGTAAAATCCGGGGCTTAAGAACAGTTTAATAATCGAAATAAAGTTAGTAAGAGTAACAATAATAATAAATGGAATGTGATACAACAAAAAGAGAGAGGAATAAAATCCAAGACAGAGCAGTGACGCACAATACCACTGCTCATCACCCGCTGACCAATGCTCAGCCTGACCCGAACAGTGACGGGCAGCTCCTGGCCAACTCCTCCCAGGCTGTGGACCGGGCATGACACACCACGGTATGGAACATCCCTTTGGCCAGTCTGGGTCAGCTGTCCTTGCTGTGCTCCCTCCTGGCTTCTTGTGCACCTGCTCGCTGGCAGAGCACAGAAAACTGGGAAGTCCTTGACTTAGGTAAACACTGCTCAGCAATGACTAAAACATCAGTGCGTTATCAACACTGTTCTCATACTGAATCCAAAACGCAGCACTGCACCACTGTACCAGGGAGAAAATTAATTCCATCCCAGCCAAAACCAAGACACCTGGTCTGAGCCAAAGTATTTAGATACCTGTTCAAGAAACACAGTACAAAAATCCCTTCCCCATTCCTACACAAAAAGTGTAGATTTTCACTTAAGACAGAGTAAGTTATGCACACTTTTTTGGTAGAATCTATTTATAGAATAGAATTCGGTACAATATTATTATATTTATATGGTATTTAACTGTGAACCTGCCTGTCTGAAAAATACACAAAAACTGTGGTACAGCAGATTCTGTGTTGAAGAGAGGGAATTACATGTACAAAACCACATTTGTATATGTGCTGTCAAAAATTTTAGACAGAACAAAGACTTAAATTCTGTCTAAAAAACCTCCTCACCCCTCCAAAAAGCATAATTTGTTGAATAAAATAATTTCAAAAGCATTTACTCTATATCTTACGTTAATTAAAATTTATAATATGCACACCACCACTCTGGATGCCCGGCAGCTTCAATTTAGAAAGCTGTTTATCTGTTTAGCTGAAAACATGTAAAACGCTGCAATAGAATGCTTCTTAAAAACATGTACATTAAAAATGTTTTAGATAATGAGTAATTTAGTGGAGAAAAATGTAAGCTTCCATAAAGACATAAATTAGAAAGAAGCACTGTCTTTCACTTCAAGCTTTTTTCTAAATAAAGAGTTCCATCCAAAAACTTAGGTATCTGAGATATTTCAAACAGAGTAAAATGAAGCACTGAAAAGCAGTTGATTTGTAACCTATGTGCCAAGTAACAAAGAGTGTTCCACTGGATAGCACCCAAAAATCTAAAAATTCTATCACTTGGTACATAAAAATAAACAAATAATTTTTAAAAAAACCCTCAAGCAGAAAAGGCATGCTTATTATTCTAAAACTTGCATCATTTTTTTTAAATTCTTTCTTTGTGAAGACAAAGAAAACTCAGCCATCAACCTTTTATTCAAAGAGCTTATTTGTCAGGTTTCATTGGAAAGATTAGGATCGTATTTGTTCAGCCAGAAAGCACAGATCAAATCAGTTTTTCTTTAGAAAGCTTTCTAGAACTTACTAGGAAAAAAGACTTTTGAATAACAAATAAATCTCTTGCCCTAAGAAACAGACCCCCAGAAATTTAAACTACTGTTACTTTGACAGCCATCAGTAGAAGGGGTAGTTCTCTAGAAGGTCTGTGCACCGGTTTCAGGGCAAGAGCAACGACAGCTGGACAATGCTAACTTGAGTTAACACATAGGATAGGAATTCAAATTGTGTATTTTCTCTACCCCAAGAAACCAGCTCCTAAACTTAAAAGTAAGTCTAAATAAAACAAAAAATAGTTTGAGTCTTTAAGAAAAAATGTTAGAAAAAATGTTACAATGCTTTGCTTTTAATCACCAAAGAGAAATGTGTTTATGAACTGGTACATTTGGAAGTATATTGGTGGTCTGGAAAAAGAGGATTAAGTTAATAATGTCACATTGCAAAATTATCTCACACTGTTTGCAAGGAAACCTCTTGAGGAATGCAGCAGTTAGAATCATATTTCAATATTTGTGGCTTTTGGATCAGATTTACAGCAACCTGTTGCATTCAGACAGGCATACAAAAAACAAATGAGAAGGAGAAAGTTTATATTACCTAAACAACATACCTTCTGAGTCTACCATGACATCAAATTCTACTGTTTTCATCAGTGAAGACAGGGGATGATATTTCCATGGAAGTGAACATTACTTTGGTTTAAACACATAACATCAAATAACCTTGCTTCCTTTGTTTTTGCAGACAAATGCGCAGATGACCTTAATTAACCTGTACTCTGGCAAAGTACAGAAGAAATCTTAATCCCATTTTCTCATACAGTAGCAGCAGTTTGAGCAGTAGCACCTCTACCGTGCTGCCCTAAATCTCCTTTTCTTTAATGCTCTCATTAGTCCTGTAACATCTACCATGGAGCATAGCATAACCCCCTAAAATGTCCATTGTTCTCAGAATTCTACTTACTGTTTGAAAGGTCTCATTATTTTGAGGCAATTTGTGAAGAAATTACAACTTCTCTCTTGAGACAACTGCTTTAGACACAGTGTATGTAAGTTTCAGCAAGACAGAATAAACACAAGCCATGCTGCAATTCCTCTGTTTACCTTTGTTTTGGATTTCCATCTTCCATAAAATCCTCATCCTAGATTTGGCCCTAAATTGTTCAGTAATGCTTGCTTTTCCTCAGCTACCTCACTTGATTTTTTTTCTGACTGATCCTGATTTCATCTTACTGGTTGAAAAATGCTGTCAACTGTCCAGGTTTTTATGTAACACCATCTGGCTCTTAAACAATGTCAATTTTCATTCCTGTAAACTAATCTCTCAGCCAAAAGTATGCAAACTGTCACTAAAAAGCTGTTAATGGCTTTTAATTATTTTTGCTAACTAAATCAAATTAATTTAACTTTCTGTTCCACTTTTCTATCACTAAAGCCTTCAAAAGTTTTCATAATTTGTATTGGAAAAATGAACATAAGCCTAAAACTGCCTGAGTGAAAACAAGTAGACCCTAAAATTATATCACAACTTGTGCTGATTTGGAATTTTAGCTTTACTTGAGGAAGAGTATTTTGGAGTATCACCTTCTAGGAAGCAAAAAACAACAAACCACAAACATTTTTTTTAAGCTTGAAGAAATATCAGCAATTTACTGTACTATAGGTGGGTGTAATAAAATAAATCTCAATACCATTAAGTTACAAAGACTTAGGAAAAGGCAACAAATTAAGTTAGGACTATCAGACTAGAAGAAACAAACTAGCAACCATATAAGAAACACATTCATATGAATGCACAGTGAATTTCAAAACTGCCTATGAGAAAATTTTTTCCTTCTCTTTTCTGACAATGAATGTATTATCATTAAAAAAGAATAATGTCAATACCTAACCTACTCTACTATTCCTACTTAAGGGATCAGAGACATAAACTCTTATTAGAATTTGAGGCAGGAGCATTCACTTGTGTGCTACCCTGTTACTCTGGATTTCAGGAAAGTAATCCCAAAACAACTAAGAACGTAGCTCTAAGATTTCCTGTAACAAAGACAGCCAAAGACTGAAATTTCCCACATTAAAACTGATATTTAGCATCTGGGTGCTATGAGGAAAAATCTGTATGTGTTCTTCTCACTTTGAAGATACTACAAATTTAATTAAATGATCTGAAGACCAGCATACTACACACTGGCCTGAGAATGTCAATACCCTGCCTTACTCCAACTCACAATTTTCATGTATTTTTCTTTATGTTTTGATTTCAAAGATTTCTTTGATTCCAATTCTCACCTAATTTTACATTCTGTCACCAAGAATATCCTGTCTGAGTAGTTCCCCTAGACTACATTTCCAGTGGTAGCCACAGTCAGCGCCTGTAGTGGACAAGAAACCTACAATCCACAAACATATAAAAAAAGGGGCTTCTGCACATCTTAAAGGTCACTTTCTTTCTTGTAACAAAGAATAAAAATGCAAGCATACATTGTACATGCACACTGCTCTCTAAATGTGTAGAACTCTTGCTTCATAGGCAAGCTGTCCATCGAGGTATAGTAGTGACAGCATTTACAAGTTGTGTGCCAATACACGGAAGAAATGCTTAGCTTAGTACTGTTTTCTTACAATAAAAAAATAAATTAATGAATGAAAAGTACTTTGAGATCTCTTCATGGTAAACTTTATCATTGCCAAGCAGAGATTTCAAGTAAGAAACACTTTAAGAACACATCTTAAAGGCAACTGGATACTTTAAAACAAACACTTTAATAACAACTCCTGTAATAATTTGGATACTTAAAAACAAAACACATCAAGCCTCTAAACTCTGAATGTGTTTTTGTTACTAACATTTAAATAGCAATCAGATTTTCTGTCTGGAAAAAACACAATCTTTACCTGATGCAATGCACACAGACAATTCAGATATAAGCAATATTGTTTTCTCTTTTTTCTCTCATACAATGGAAATATTCACTAGGACTGAGACCAAATAAACAAACAAAAAATAACAGTATGGATGGTGACAAAAGACTATTTTTAACGGTAAATTAGGCCTGCACACCTGTCTAAATCAAGGAATGTATTCCCTCAATACAAAAATACTTGTATTTTACGCAGTTGGTCAGTTACTTTGTTGACCCAGTACAATAACATCACGTAACATTGTTAAAAACAGACCTGCAGTAACATGCAAATTGATGCCTGAGAAGGCATATTAAAATCCCCAAAGAAAAATGTGGATTTGGGCTGGTGAAGAGAATAGCAAGTATGGTAATGCAATAAATTCGTTCCACAAGGAGACAGGAAAAGAGAAAAGATCTATTATAGCTTAGTCTTTCTGCTGCCCCCTTCCCAAGAAATCCTGGGGAAATCAGGAAATTGGGCAACTGGTGAACAGATGCAACTGGTGTATATAAGGCTGACCTTGCAAACGTTAGTGTACTTAGGTTTGAAACATTCATCTGCAGATAGAAAACACGTATTTGTAATAAACATCTGCAAACTACAAAAGATATGGAACAGCACAGAATTACTGAAAATAAACTTGTCCTCCTGACCTTGTAGAAGTATTTAAAATCACAGACTGCGAGAACAAAAAGCTGCCACTATCCCCTCTATTCCATACACACAGAGAATAATAATTAGGATAGAATGCTAGCTTAGAAATCTAGGACTGAATGTTAATATTTAGCTAAGATTAAACCCAAGACTGAAATTTATCAGTCAACAGCCTAACACTTAAAACACCTGGAGTGAACTTCTGGCACCAGCACAGAGTTTCTCTGTTCTTGAGCCAATCACTCCCTTTTTTGGTACAATGGGTAAAAAACAGATGAAAAAACTCAACCTTATTTTCCTGTGTTATTTTTACTTTAGTCTCCAAACTATATACAGCACAAGAATCTATATCATAGTTCAGATGGTTAGGTGCAAAATAATATATATATATTTAACCCTTGTTCATTTTAAAGATTTTCCATCCGGTTCATTTGGGGCAAGAGGCTTCAAGCTGTTCACAGTGAATAAATAATGGAGGTGGTTAACTGAAAAATGCTTTTCCAGTAGCCATATTTGTGTCTACTTTTACTACTCTCTTGTTAAAGAGTCCACAATAATTTGTTTGGAATATTTTAAAAAAAAGGAAATCAGAATGAAATTAAGTTACTAAATTTCTTGTACTTACAAGAACAGTATTTTAGTAGTAACTTTCAAAAATGCATTTATATACAGTACAATGGTTAAGAGATTTTTAACACAAAAGAGACTACAATGGAATATATTAAAAAAACCCAAAAAACCTGTGACACCAGAGAAATAGTTCACTTTCAGCAGCTCCGACTGCAATATTTTACACATGAAGTATTTTGATGGGTGTACATACAAGAACTAAACTAACCGTGAGGAAAACAGTCCCAACAAGATTAAATGGTTGGGAGGAAGAACTGGTGTTACTTTTCCAAAAATCAGAAAACTGTAAAATGAAACCTCACCTCCCTCTTCCACCAATGTTGCTGCTGCTGTAGTGGGAGAAATCTCCCATCCAGCAACACAGACTTCTCAACTCTGAGAAACCCTGATTAGAGGCCGTACGCACTGGGAGTCCCCCTGTGGGGCAGGGTACTTGTAGGCACACGACAAAGAAAGAAGAGGCACATGAAACGGCAACTAAGAAATGTTCCTTCTACCTACAGGCTCCAGCCGGCACAAAGCCCTGGTAGGAGAGACCTCACAGGCAGCAGGGGTGGACACTTGTTCCCAGTCCTGAAGCAGTAGCGACTGTCTGAGTCATCACAAACCCGACTGACCAGCTGGACCTCAAACAAGAAAAGGAGAAACAGCAAACACACTGTGCTGCAAACACTCACTATGCCAACACCAAAGGAGGGAAATGTGACCTTAGATTTAAATGACTGTTTAATTTTCAGTGTCAGGTTTCATGGGTTTGCTAATGAGATCTTTCCTGATGTTCTCAAACCAAAGAATCTTACTAGTCATCATTCCTGCTTCTACACATTTCCTAGTTTGTCTACACTTCTCAAAACTCCCTGGCACTAGGAGAGCGAGCTTCCTTCTGAAGTACAATACCTGCAAAGTGAGCAATCTGTGCCCTGGCTTTTGCTCTTCCAACTCATCTTGAAAGTAACAAGGTAGAGTGAACTATAATTTTTGATAACTTCAAATACTAGTCACATAGCAAGTTGCCAGTAAGACTACCAAAAGAGACTTCTACAGGCATTGAACAATGCAGGCATTTTATATCTTGCTTTTGATCAAACTTGGTAACATAATAGCCAACAGGTTGCCCAGCAGCTACTGTTCCTTGAGACATGGAAATGTATTCTGCTAGATGCTGTGCCTGAAAATTTTATCAGAGCCACGTTGAAAAGAAACATAAAACATTATGACTCTTCCAAATGGCTGAAAGAGCAGGTGATCTCTGAAGTATGCAGAAAATGAGAGCAAAACCATGTAACCTTCTCAATGAAAGGATTTACCACGGGTACCTAAGAGCAAGACGGATAACAAAAGTCAACCTAAATTAGACATCATGTACACTCTGCTCCTGGGATCAAAGAGAATAAAATGTTTTTGAAAATATTTGGAGAGATTTTCTTGTGCAGCACAAAGCTTCAGAAAGTTTTCTATCTGTGACTTGGGTCTCGTGTTTAAATATCACACTGTTGGGGTTATAGAGAACCAAAAGGAGTTTGCTATAAATCCACCGCACTACTTGTTTACCTCTTACTCGCTTAAGAGGAAAGAAGGCAGTTCTAGCCACAGGAAAACTATTCAGTCTTAAGAGCCTCTGCAGTATTATTAGAGCAGTAATTTTTAAATCGCTCTACATGATCAAGCAGGCATACAGCAACGTTTTAGATCAGAAGGCAAAAAATGTAGGCATTAACAAACCTAAGATCAGGGGAAAGCCCTGAAGAAGTTTCACATAGAGACGAGTTTTTTCCTACAGAAATTAACAGGACAGACATGACAAACACAGCAATGAATACATCTCTATGTTAATCGCTGCGGTTTATTCGACAAAACTGTTTCTGACAACAAAAAGCTTAGTCCAAAAAGAGAACTGGTGCACTGCAGTAACATTCCGGCTGTCTCCACTTCACAAAGACTCCACTAAGTAGGCCACCAATTTGGAAAAGTGCATATACCCAAAGTGAACTCTAAAGTACTGGACCAGGGCATCAGCACAGCACTACCGATGGGCTCGGGGCCTGATTTCAGCAGGTTTCAAAACTCTGCCCAGAAATGCGGGCCCCCGACTCATCTTGGCCGTGACAAATGCGACTTCTCGGGGGGGTGTCCTGCAGCCGCCCTGCTCAGCTTCCATGTGAGACTCCTCCTCCTCCTCATCATCATCATCACACATCATGCTATGGGAAATGGGGGCAGAACGTGTGTGTGTGCGGGGCTGGGGCAGACACCGAGGGTGAAAGAACCCGACCAAGCAGATGCGCTCAGCGCGAGGGCCATGGCCAGACCCGGAGCGGCGGCTGGGGGCAGGGAATGCCGTGGCGCAGGTGAAGCGAAAAGCAGAACCTTTCTTCGCATAGAGGACGGGGGGGCGGGTCAGCTCCCTGCGAAGGGCGCTCGGGAGAGGAGGGCAGGGGGGCGAACG
>WEIT01029670.1:15659-26081 GCA_013389985.1 Dryoscopus gambensis | reverse complement strand
CCGCGTTGTCGGGCGGGGGGAGGCGCCGGCCGCGGGCGGGCCCGAGGCTGCCGCCCCTGCCGGGAGTTCTCCCGGGCTGCAGGAGAGACCGGGGTGAGCGTTCCGGTTCCCTGCTGGGGGAAGGCTGGGCAACCCAGCTGCTTGCATGATTTGGGAAGGTGAAGCCCACCGGAAAGTGTTAGCAGTGAGACTTGTCCTTCATCGCCGCCTCGTGTATATATGCCACAGCCAAGCAGCGTTGCAGCACATCCAGAGGAGGGCCACCAAGTTGATGAGAGGGCTGGAGCACCCCCGCTGCGGAGACAGGCTGAGGAAGCTGGGGCTGCTCAGCCTAGAGAAGAGGAGATTGTGTGCAGATCTCATCTCAACCTTCCTGTATCTGAAGGGAGCCCACAGGGAAGCTGGAGAGGGACTCTTTGTCAGGAACTACAGTGATAGGACAAGGAGTAATGGGTTCAAATTGACAGACGGGAAATTTAAGTTAGACATTAGGAAGAAATTCTGTACTGTGAGGGTGATGAGACAGTGGAACAGCTTGCCCAGGGACACTGTGGATGCCCCATCGCTGGCAGCATTCAAAGCCAGGCTGGATAAGGCCTTGAGCAGCTTGGTCTAGTGGCAGGTGTCCCTGCCCATGCCAGGGGAGGGGAGACTAGATGATCTTTGAGGTCCATTCCAACCCCTTGACATTCTGTGATTGCATGATCCTATGATAACAGTCCCCAAAATCCTAATAAAAAAAGAAAAACAAAAACAAAACAACAAAAAAACCCCCAACAACAACAAAAAACCAGAAATAAGTTTCTCTTGTCATAATGCTGGGAGCTATGACAAAGGAGCCTATGGGAGTTTGATGGTTTACATCTGCATCTGAAATATCCACGAAACATACTCAAAATCTATACCATGCTGTCCTGTCATCTGCACTACTACCTATCTGGCCAGCCTCAGGCTCTGGATGGAAGCATGGCACTCTATTCAAGCTGGGGATGTGCGTAATAGCTGATATGACTGCTGGGAAGCTGGATTCTGGGGAGCATGCCTGGTGAGAATTGTCACTCATGCATCTCTTGCTGAATAAGAAGAGCCAAAAACTGGAATCATTGAAGGTGTTTCACAGGATAAAGTGTGTAAAATAAGATCATTTTTACTACAAGAGCAAGAAGAATAATTTTGGATTTGGAGTTGACATCTATTTCTAGCTTGAGTTACTCCTTGTTAGAGTGGGTTTTTTAAGTGGAAAAGGAGTCATACTCACTCGAAGGTCAACATGTCTTTTTTTTCTCTGAGGCAAAAGAAGACAAAATAAAATTACAACATTAAGTTGTAACATTGACTGTGGATTGCAAGTCTACCGTGTGTTTTCACCAAATAGCCTTGGAAAGGAGTTACTCTATTTTTCATATTCCACATGCTCACTATAGCATATGAATTGCACCTGAGAGGAGACATACAGAATATTATTCCACACAGGCAGTTAACATTTTTCTGAAGGACATTTTAGTTTTATGCTAATTAGTTATACTTCTGTGCTCTTATGTCTAAAAACCCGGAGCCAGGCAGACCTATCTGAATAATAAGCCCAGCTAAAATGTGATTACATGTTGTCTATGGAAGTCTGAGAGAGCAAAAGGAAAGAGACAGGCTTCTCTAGTAACCTAAAACAAACGTGGAATAGAAAGGGAAGTAGTTGCAGTAAGGCTGGAGAAACACTTCGTTCTCTTGCTTCAGTTTTGTGCTGATGAATAAAAATTTGTCCTGAAAAGACTTCGCCAAAAGTCTTTTGATGACAACACAGGGTGTTGTCCCTGTGCTGGAAAGCAGGCAGCTGTCTCCTACGTGTGCAAGCAGCTGCTCACAGTTACTGAGCACTCCTCCCGCTGTCACTTGGGCATCTGATGCTTTCCTAGGCCGAGCAGTAGTTGTTTGCTTCCCTGGTTTTGAGAGTGGGAATAGAGGAAGTCTTAGCAGGGAATCTTAACAGTCCACAGGAGTAAAAACAGTCTTCCTGCAAGGAAAGGGAGGTAGAGAGATGGGCACAAACAAGGGAGTTTCTCCTATACTTACCCTTTTTTTCAGGTCATTGCAGGATGCCAAGCTGCTGCTCTAGTGAACACTGCCCATAACTTGCAAAAACCATCCCCAGCTTAGCCAGCGGCAAATTGCTTTCCCTTGCTAGCATTCAGTTATTTCAGTAATGTGGGCGGTCCTATCCAGCATCCAAATCTAGCTAACTCCAAACAGTTATTTGGTAAGCCTGGAAGGGACTCAGATGTTCCTCATGCACTTTTAAAGTGACCATGGGATAGTTAGATTCAGAAAGCACACTGGGGTTAAAATGTTAAAATTTGGGTTTAACCAACCGTAGGATAATGGCAACATAATCCCACTGCCCTAAGGATTATAACCACGGCAGGTTTAAGGGAATCCTCCCTTACCAATATTCCACTTCTTTTCTTAAACATTTGAGGATGATGTTATGTACGCTCTGCCCCCAGTTTTTACTCTCTGTGACACTCCCTTCAGTCACTGGAGTTCAAAAATTCCCCCTCTCCTCAGAAAAGGGGGGATGGAATCTGGAGAGGGGGAGGATGAGGTGAGGTTTCAGTGGAAAGGGTAGACTACAGATATGAGAACTCCTTTGGATTTTATTTTAACTTGCATCCATTCTAGATTACTGGCCTCTACTTTCCTGATCTATACCCTGAAGGATATGAACAGAAATTAGTGAAAAGCTCCTCCAGAGCAGGTTTTGTAATTTAGCTAATGGAAAAAAAGAATGCTTGATGAATACCAGTTCTTTTTTCACTGTTGATTTTTCTTGGGCTTGGTTTATATGAATGATTTTATTGAAAGCACTCTGGTATAAACATTAGTGTGAGAGAAGAAATGGATGCTTCATTCCCAGCCGCTGAAAGTTTAGATGTCTTTTTCAGAAAAAAATAGTAGTAAATAGGTTGGCTGGCTTTGATCTTCCTTTACTTTGATGTTTTGCCTGCCAGGGTTTAAAGGGTTTGTGTGCAGTTTGAGTTTGGGATGGGAAAAACTAGGACTAGCAACCAGTGCACAGTTGCATGTGTGATCTGTAATGCACAGAATTAGGTTAGGGACTGTGGGTCTGGTGCCAGGGCCTACAGTGTAAATGATCAATGAAAACCAAGGAGAAAGCTTTGTAAATGGTTATTTCAAAGGAGCTGACAAATATCAAAGCATTCTAATGCTTCTGAAATGTATTTGAAAATGCTGATGTCAACATAGAGTAACTATTGAATTCAGTTGGGGATTCCAGCTCAAAATGGAATGATTTTCTCTCCTTTTTCTTTTCTGTTTAAGCTTGTTTTCCATTAGCTTCATTTTGTCAGAGGATCACACACTAGGTTAGTTTGGAACAAACACCTTTAAGACATTGGGTCTGACCTTTCTCCCCACAAATACACTCAGCACCCCTGTTACTTGGCTGTGACATTTTGCTCTGTGTCATGCCCAGATTAGCTCTGAACATCTCTGAGGGCTGGAGAACCTACAATGCACTCTGGGCAACCTGTTTGTGCATTTGGCCACATTCATTGTGAAGAATATTTTCTTATTGTCTATTCAAAATTTCTTGTTTCACCCATTTCCTCTAATTTAGTTCTGCACCTCGTAGGGGAGGGCTCTGTCCCCATCCATTCAATAACCACACATCAGGTACCCTGCAACTAGATCCCTGTTAGCCTCTGTCCTCCAGAGTGAGTGAACTCAACTCTCCCAGCCTTTCCTTCTATCTCATCAGCTGTGTGCCACTGACCTTCCAGGGGCCCTCCGGACTCCTTCCAGTATGTCAGCATCTGTCTCGTCTTGGGTCGTCCCAAACTGGACAAAGTGTTCCATATGTGGTCTCACAAATGGTAGAAGGAGGGGAAAAATTGCTTCCCTTGTCCTACTAATGACCCATAATTAGTGCACGATTGTTGACTCTGTGTCCAGTCATCCCCATGGCACTTTCTAACTTGTCTCTGCTTTGAGGCTGAAGAATTGTGTCTTAGTCACTCTTAGTAAGGTATGACTTTGAACATCCATCTTCCCTTTTCCTGAATTTTTTTCAGTTCTATAACTGGAATAAGAAGATTTCTCAACTCGAAGTAACATTCTTGTGCGGTTCTAGTCGCATCATCTCTGCATTTGTTTGAAGTAGGAACAGATCATAGATTTGAATAGTTTCATAACACTATGCTGTGGTTTGCTTTTGTAATAATTTCTACGGACTGCTTTCCTCTATTTTATTTTATTTTTTGGGTTTTTTTCCTGTAACTAATAAAACATTACCATTTTGTCCCTAAGTGCTAATGTTCACTTCAGAGCTTGCCATACAGCTCATTCTGGTATTGGGCTTCCCCCATCACCTCACCTGCCTCACTTTATCCACTTGGAATTTATTTGCCATTCCACTGGACAATTATTCCGTTTCGTTGAGTCATGCAGGTTTTTTTAGTCTGCCCTTATCCTGACTTTCCTGAGTAAATTAATGTCATCACTGAACTCTAAGCTTGCTCTTCATAATTTTTCCAATTCACTGTTCAATAGGTTGAAGAACTTAGAGCCTCTCCCGAACCTCAGGAATGATCTCCTTCCTTTGTTTGGAACGGATTGTTTGCTCTTACTGTCTATTCCCTATCTTCTAGCCAATTATTTATTCACATCAGGACTTCTTATGTGAATACATAGCTTCTTTTAATCCTTAGGTAATGAATTTTGCCAAAACCCTTTTTGAAATCCAGGTAAACCAGACTGCCCTCATTCAGAGAACTGTCAGAGAACTTCAGCAGACGTCTAGGGCAGAGCTTTGCTAGTCAGAACCTATGCTGCCTTTTTCCAAAAGATCGTATTTCTTCAGATGTCCACTAATTATATGCTTTATTATAATATTGAGTAGCTAACATTAGAAGTCTTTAGTTGCCTAGATCCCTTAAAACTCTTTAAAGACTGGTGTCATAGGTGACATACATGCCATGCACTTTTAGTTAATCCTTTTTCGTCCTGAAGCTTCATGCATGCTTTTGTGGAATTTCTCCTGCATCTTTTCACTGAACGCTGAGATCTTTTCTAGTTACCATTTAAGTGTAGAATAACTTTCCAATTAATAATTGGCAAATAGTTTTCTCCTTTGATGCACACCCTCTTAGCCTTGCAGCATCCCTAAGGTCTCTATTGAGGAATGTGTTCGAAACTACATCCCAAGCTCTTTGTTCTTTTATTTAACTGTAATATATCAAAACATTTAACTATGGAGCAGGAGCGCATTAAGTGTTGTCCTGTGATATGCAAAATACAATTAGGACTGTGACACGTCTGTAAAGAATTTTATGTACAAGTCTGTGCATTTCAAAATGCTCTTGTGTTCCACTGAAATATTTAGCTGTTGGGCAGTTGGAATACATGACCTGATTGACCTTGTAAGCTAAAACTATGTGGTAGCTTGACCGTGGCTGTGTGCCAGATGCCCACACAGCCACTCCATAACTCCCCTCCTTACTGGGCAGAGGAGACAAAATATAATGAAAGGCTCAGCAGTCAAGATAAGGACAGGGAGAGATCACTCACCAGTTACCATCATAGGCAAAACAGACTCAGTGCTGGGAAGTTAGTTTAATTACCAATCAAATACTGAGAAATAAAACCAAATCTTAAAATCGCCTTCCAAACACCTTCCCCCCATGCCTCCCTTCTTCCCAGGCTTAACTTTACTCCTCCTCCTCCCCCACAGTGGTACAGGGGAGCAGGGAATGGGGGCTTCAGTGAGTTCATCACACACTGTCTCTGCTGCTCCGTCCTCCTCAGGGGGAGGACTCCTCACACTCTTCCCCTGCTCCAGCACAGGGTCCCTTCCATGTGCTGCAGTCCTGCAGAAACAGGCTGCTACGGTGTGGGTCCCCTGTGGTCAGCAGTACTGCCACTAAAGCTGCTCTAGAGTGGGTTCCCCACAAGGTCACAGCTTCATTTGGGTATCCACCTGCTGCAGCACAGGGTCCTCCACTGCCTGCAGGTGGATCTGTGCTCTGCCATGGACCTCCACGGGCTGCAGAGGGACAGCTACCCCACCATGGGCTGCACCACGGGCTGCAGGGGAATCTCTCCTGCAGTGACTGGAGCGTGTCCTCTCTTCCTTCTTCACTGACCTTGGTGCCAGCAGTGTTGTTTCTCCCACATGTTCTTCCTGTCTCCCACCTGCTGTTGCACAGCAGGCTTTTTCCCCTTCTTAAATATGTTATCCCAGAGGTGCTATTACCATGACTGATGTGCTTGGCTTTGGCCAGCAGCTGGTCTGTCTTGGAGCTGGCAGGCATTGGCTCTGCAGACATAGGGAGAGCTTCTGGCATCTTTTCACACAAGCCACCCCTGTAGTTCCCCTCCTTCTTCCCCTTGCCACTACCAGAACCTTGCCATGCAAACCCCATACAAGGTGCATCACACCAGGCAGTATAAGATGAAAAATTTAACACAAGTGACAAAAATATATGAGTGTTGATGCTGCTTCTTATTCAGAAATGTTAGTATTTAGGATTTTTTTCCTCGCTGCTAAGAGGTTATGCTTCTTAATGCCCATGAACTCAAAGCTTTAAGAGCAGAACTCAACAATGAAGTAATGTATGGAAGAAAGATGCTTCGATTTTATATTTTCTGTAATAGAGATCATGATCAGGAAGGTCTGATATCTCCCATATCAGATATTCATTTTTGTTTGGTAAAAGTGTGCGAGGACAGTAGTAAATATTCCATGCTCAAATGCAGTGTTGTTCTTTTCTGAATCCAGGTTTTATAGAATTGAGCTAATTTTTACACTTATTTTAGCAATTATAAACATTTATCTGTCTTGAGTTATTAGAAAGAATAGTATTTCTGATGTAACTGTTTAGTACTTGGGACAAGGGAGTTTATAGAAGAAAATGTATGGCTCAACAGCTATGGTCAAAGCCAGTTAAGCCACTTACAGCAAGTGTTTTTAGCCCAGAAATAGCACTGTACAGCAATCTCATAAAATATTTATGCAACAATTTATAGGTGTTTAACACCAAACTACGTTGAACAGGAAACTATGTCGATCTTCTTGTCTGTATAATCATGCCATGTAGAAGATTAGTAAGAATAATTGATTTTCATGGATCTAATTTTGGACCTAATTACTGTAATCTCTTAGATGGCATTACCTGTTTGATTATATGTGGTGGAGAGTTGATAATGACTTTATAGGTTTAGCTCCACTCTTCGGTCAACTTTGCCTGAGAGCAGGCCAAGCAGGCCAGCAACCTTTCTGAATCTAGCAATTGTGTAGAATTTATGAAACAGGTAATCTCATGCAGGAGTTGTCATTGGCGAGGAAGAATCAAAATCACTGTGAATCAGCAAGTTTGGACATTTTAGCTTTATTTGTAGAAAGAGTGATCTACATAAAAACATTAGTATTGTTGTAAAACTGTACAACGCCTTTCAATATTGTGGAAAGGAATTAGATGTGTTTGATTATTGATTTTATGAACTTACTTTTTAGATGCAGCTATGTGAGTGATCTGTCAGGAGTTGAAATTTGGCACTCTGCATGGTTTAAAAGCTGTAGTTCAAGAGATCAAGTTTCTCAAAGTGGGAAGAAGCATGGGACATGGAAAACCGACAGCAGATGAGCATGGAGAATGTTCGCTGTCTAAGTAGCCAGAAGTGCACCCCCAGCTGCTTCCAGGGAGAGTGCTACAAACAGTGGTCGCCACAGCAGAGGCTAGATGGGGGCAGATTATGGATGTGTGATTTGGCAAGGGCCAGTAGTAAAGTGGTAATTTCATTTGAGGGTAAAAGGTAGGAATTCTTTGTGGCAATCTGTGGAAGGGACACATGGGTGCAATGTTAGGTTTAGTAAACTGAGGAGTTCCTAATGAGGAGGGGCTAAGTAATGCCTACCTAGAGAAAAATGGATACTGGCACTATACCTATCTGATTGTGGTAGCATGGATGGGGAAATCTGCAAATGTACCATGAATATTGGTCTCTTAGATTCTTAAATATGTTAGATTAGGAAGTAAGGTAGGCCGATAAGTGAGTTACTGCCACGCCTGTAGTAAATTCTGTAGAATCTTTTGTTAAATTGTGTAAATTAGGCTATCAATTAAGTCCTGTTAAGTGCTCTTTAAGCCTTTAGGCCTAAACCACTGGTAATGTCTGAGACTGAACTTGGCAAAGGGATCCACTCTGAACCTTGTGACTCAATGGGTAGGTCTCCCAAATTCCTTTTTATCCTTACCCTTTCTCATTCTTACCCTTTTTCCATTCCCAGCCTCCATGTAGATTACTTTTGGTTGATTTTAGGTTTAGATTGATTGATTTAATATTTTAATCCATTTTTTCTCTGTGTGCTTTAACCAAATAGTAAGTAGTAGGGCAAACCTTTAAACAAATTTTGTCACTTTCACTTTAATATTAAACCTGCTTTTGCTGGTACCTTTTCGCTGGTAATTCTTTGAGCGACCTGAGATAGTTTTTTGTGACAGGTGGAGAGCAAGAATGATGAGAAGACTCCCTCCCTGTTCCTTCTCCTACCCCAACCTCTTGATAGAGACCAGGTAAATTCATACTACAGGTGGAACCACTCACTCTATAGTTCACTTCCTTGGATCGCTGCTGCCCTCTTCTGCTGGCTTCTCAGGGCTGCTGTGGCACGGGGAGTTTTTGTATTGCACTAAAGGCCTTGTGTGTGTTGAGATGTTATGGAAGGCTGTGGAGTGAAATGCAGTGATTTTCCAGGGCTGGGCTCCACAAAGAATTAGTTTTATTCAGGACAGTGCTGTCATATGTGCTTGGTACCCTATTGTAATTACTTCACAGAGTCGTAAATGATGTGGAGCGCATGTGCTGTGAGAAATAGTCCGTCAGCATTGAAAAATCAAACATGTTCTGGCCATGTTTCCGTAAAATGGACTTGGGCCAGCATGACTGGCAGTGCTGTAGCGTGCCTGTGTTGGGCATTTGTGCTGGTGCAGACCTGCGAGTACGTGTAATGCCTCAGAAACGTGGGGCTTGAAACCCAGCTTTCTGATGCAACGCTCCTGGGGTGAAGCAATTTCCTCTGCATAGCTTCTGTAATTAATTTTATTAAGAATTCTGGCACCCTGAAAAATGGATGTATTGTATTATGAGGCACAGGGGAAGTGCTAGGCAGAAGCCTGAAGATGTAGGAGAAATCAAGGCATGGCCTAAGTCCAGAGGTGGGCCACAAAAACGATTAGAGGGATGGAGCACCTCTTTTATGAAGCCAGGCTGGGAGAGTTGGGGTTGTTCCGCCTGGTAAAGGCTGCAGGGAGGCTTTAGAGCAGCCTTCCAGTACCTAAAGGGGACTACAAGAGAACTGGAGTTTTTGTAAGACCATGTAATGATAGAACAAGGGGGAATTGCTTCAAACTGAGACGGCAGGTTTAGATTAAATATTAGAAATTCTTTAGTGTGAGCGTGGTGAGGCACTGGAACAGGCTGCCCAGAGAAGCTGGGGATGCCCCATATCTGAAAGTGTTCAACGCCAGATCGGATGGGGCCCTGAGCAACCTGGTCTAGTGGAAGGTGTCCCTGCCCACAGCAAGGGGGTTAGAACTAAATGATCTTTAAGGTCCCTTCCAACCAAACTGTTCTGCAATTTTATGATTTAAGGGCATACTAAGATGAAGCTATACAATTTTATTTCCATTGCAGCTGACACTGTTCCCAGGCCTGACTGCATGGTTTCTGCCCGGCCTTGTGGTCTTGCATGGTGCCTGGCTGGCTCCTGGGCTCTCCTCGGTGTGGCTGTATTCCACCAGGTGCAGTCCAAGGGTGCAGGAACCCAGTGCGTGCTCCTGGAGGGTTCTTGACAGAGTTTGTGTAACCGCCTGGGGGTGGCAGATCTTCCAGAGGGGAACGAGTGGCAGTACCACAATTGGGGCCAGCTCCAAGTGCTCCAAGTGAACAGGCATTCTCACTTCCAAACCCTGGTGTGTCTATTATGTTGTATTTATTTTGATAATCTGTGTGTTCCTTGAGTGTTGACAATTATCTTTTTTTTTTACTTTGCCTCAGTAACAGTAATTGGACTAAGATTTGCATGGCAGGTTGATAGACTTGGCATGAACGAAGGGAAGCTCTTAATGACAGTGACGTAGTGACAGGCACTTCTGTGTATTGACCAAGAACAAACATCCCTCCTAATGGTTGAGAGCCTCCAGAAGTCAGTCAGGAGGCAAATGAATCAGGTAGTGGTGTCTGCTTCTCAAGACCGTGACCCTGTACGAGACTGTCACCAGGGGTTTTTTACCAATTACCGATTATGATAATGTGCAGGGACTTCTCTGAGCATGTTTACACATAGGCAAAATTTAACTATTTTAGCAAGCCTTTAGGGACTGAGGGGTGGTGTGATTGTGTATTTTCCTT
>WEIT01029669.1:58600-77525 GCA_013389985.1 Dryoscopus gambensis | reverse complement strand
AGCTTTGCTGACCAAGTACATTCTGATTTAGTGTGTCTGTATCTCCTCCAATGTGTTAGAGTAAAATAAAAATGTCACATTCTGCAGCAAAAATAACTTCTTGTTTGTGATATGTCTTCTTTATGTTCTCAGTATTTGCTTTGCATAAACATCTGCCACAGCTCAGCAACCACAAAACACAGAAGATATGGATCTGCTGAAGACATTTATTGTCACATCATACTGATGAGCTTTTAAATCACATAATAAGAGTCATACAAGAAGCAAGAAACTGGCGCAAAAAAGAAATAACCTTTGAACAAAAAATGCATATTTTTCATTTCACCAGCTTTACCAAATAGACCAATAAAAATCTATTGGGTCAAAATTTTCAGGAAATAAAACTGCCCAGAACTAATGTACAAGCCACAGTAATTCCAAACAAGCAAAGAGCCTGTCTCACTGGAGCTAAAGTTTTCGTGAGCTGATGTGAATTCAGCAAATAGTGATAGCCAAATTGTTTTAAAACTCAGAGGATTATGGGTTTTGTTAATAAATGCTATTATTGGAATATTGCCCAAATATAATTTTTAAACCCAAAGCAAAATAAAACACTGCAATTCCAAGCATTTCAGTATGCAAGTAATTAGAAAAGATGCCCGGGATTCATGCAGCTCTATAAGCAAGATAAATAATTTAAACATGCATAAAGATCATTAATAAATTTTGGAAAAAAGTAAACCAAAACCCCACGGGCTCGATGTCCTGTAATACCACTTGACCATGATGAAAGACATGACCTGATCATCCAGTTTTGATAGGAAAGAAGGAAATTGCTCTCATCTTTCTCTAACTAAGACTATGAAGCTGTGACTTCATTGCCAAACTCATTCCTTTTACCCTCTGTTCTCTCTTGAAAAAGCAGCTAGACAGAGCAAAGGCAAGTAGCAGTGATGATGAGGCACTTGGGGTGTAAGAGCAATTTAGTGTGCTGCTCCTGGAGTTTAAGCTGTTTGTTATGCATCTCACTGACCAGCCTTGCAGTTCTGTCCAGAACCACTGCCTTGGCCTTGGGGAGAGCTCCTGAACATCTGGGGGTATTCCAGGGACAGAGAAGCCTCATCACACCATGCTAAAATTTGTTAGGAATCACTTGATCAAACAAGATTATTAAGGGCCTGCCTCTGCTGTCTATGAAGTTAAAGCCCTATTGACATCAAGGGGAAAGGATCAAATATTTAGTATTCTCTACAGAGTGAAGAGCTCCCAACAAAGAGTTTCGTGGTGCTGTAGCTAAGCAGCAGGAAATTTGCATTTTGTCATACATGCCTGAGGGTTCAAGATTCTGCCTTTATCATGTTTAATTTAGCACTTGCAACAGCAAAACAGATAAAGCTATGTAGTACCTCTGCAAAAAAAAATAACTTTTTCAGTGCCAAGCCTTGAGCTCACTTTATAATATTTCTTTAGAAACTGAGATGGTTATCAACAGCAACAGTGTTTATCAGCTCAAGGAATTATAACAATCATGCAGCAGTGTGAGCTCTATTGTGCTCTGAAGTTTCCCTTAGGCCTGTAGGACTAACCTTTTCTCAGCTTGGGACCCTGGAGTGAGGAAAATTACTGTTCTGATGGATAGCCTATTATTTTTGCAAATGCCAGTACAGGGCCTGCACTGTCTCTGATGTCCATAGTCTGCCTGCAGGGCAAATGTCACACTGGAGGTTTAGAGGATTTGCAGCAAACACTCATTCCAGACTGAACGGACTCTATATTGTGATCCACTGAAATGCAGCTCTGGTGAATCTAAAACGCATTTTGCTGGGGGCAGGGAAAGCAGGTGGGAATTCTGTTCCACTTCTTTATAATGATTATAATTTATCTTCAGTTACAATGGCATCTCAGAGATTTTCTTCATCAGCATTAAGAACATTATAGAATTGTTGGCTGTTATTTTTATTAGCAGGACCAGACTGTGTGTGAGATAGAGCTCAGTGCCAAATACTGTCAGACACATCAAACAAAGGCAGTGTTATTTTACTATCACTTCAAAGTATCCTTTGGAGAACTCAGGCATGCACTGATTATGGAAAACCAGAACTGAATCAGGAACTGATTTGAAGTCTGCCATAATCCAAGCCAATACATCAAACAAGACCAACTTCTGCTATCAGTGCTTCTGTGGCAAATGTGCTGGTATGTCAGGTGGAAACCAGACAGAGAAAATGCAAGAAAGCAACATTTTATTTAATCAAATTGAAAACAAAATCTGTTATCTGACCCTTTTTTTTTATTGTTTGTGTCATTTTAATTCACATATTTCAAAACAGCTTATGTTCAAAATATAAGGGGCTAGATTAACCTTTAGGCTGTATACCACCAGGTATTTTATATCCCACTCAATATCCTTATGCACCTTCTCTCCCTCACCTATATTCAGTTTCCAGGTGCTGATCATAAAATGCCCTTTTCTCTTGTGTGGCATTATGTTTCTTAAACCTCCTTTTGTGATCAAGTGGAAGAAAGGCTTCTGTGAAATAAAAATCCATAATATGCACTTTCTAATGTGCCAGTTGGTGCTCTTGTAGATGCAGAAGGAGCACTCTTGGACAGTAATTTAAGGGCAAAATATTGCCTAAAATGTCAAAGGTTTGACACTGCTTCTTTCTGCCATTTCTCTTGGTACAAGACTAATGATTTGTTTTTCAATGTATAAGTCTTCAGTTCACTCCAGGTGAAAGCCTGTAGGTCTCTGTTTAAAGCATCATACTTTAAAACTGTTACCAAAGCCATGCACCACCTGACTGGAATGCAGTCACAATTTCTTCATTTGTGAGAACTGCCAACATCCTCAGTCCTTCACACAGCACAGTCTGTTCTTGGCCATAGGGTTTCATTCCACAGCATCCCACAGTTTCAACCCCACAGTGTAGGGAATCACACTTCTGCTGCTTCCAATTCAAATAAGGGCAAAACCCAGCAGACAGCTGGATGAAAAGAAAAATCATATTTTTAAAGAACTTGGGAATCTTATGTTTAAAATCTCAGCTTGTTCTTCCTCCTTGCTGTGATTATACAGTACTTAACAAATGTAATTTTCCTGAATATTCTGGCATTCCTTGTGAAACTCATGAAGCAGGTACTAGCAGACAGAGATCCTGGCACCCACATAGTGGGGTTAGAGGATCAGACTGAACAGAAGTTTGGATCCTTCTTTTTCCTGCAGACAGTGCATCTCCAACATTCATCCAGGGCCCTTTACCCAAGTCCCTGTCCCATTCTGGGTTTGGAATAATTGTCTTTTTACTGCTGCAGGAATACAGCACATGGAGACTGACGAAATCTTTGAAGTGCTCTCCTGCACAATAAATAAGTCTCCAAAAATAGGAGGAAAACTCAGGACAGTTTATGCATTGTTTGGATGGTGTTTTCCCAGCAGAAGTGCAAAGACTAGATCATTACTTCCCTCAGGCAACTTGAAGTTTGAATGGCTTCTGTCTCTCTTTTACAGCCTGCATAAGGGAATAAATCCTTCTAAAGAAAATCCCACCACTTTCCCTTATCTCCGGGGTTTCCACCTCCACTTACAGACTTTTACCATGTGCAGATAGCAAGAATAAGTTAATGCAGTGAAACCAATGGTTATGCAAATGATACCCTTGAGAGCAGGAAGAGCGGTTGAAGTGCTGTCCCTATGCAAGGCGGAGCTGGGAGTCATTGCCTAATAGCCAGGAATCTTTTTTCAGGATACACTGCAAAATGGTAGGTGTTCAGCTTCAACATTTTCCTTGCAAATCTTTCACTATGAAAGCAACAATGATAGAACTTACTTACAAGACAAAATCTGATGTTCCAGTGTGGAAAATTTGTCATCTGTATGAGGTATAATCTTCTACAAGTAGTGTCATCCTCATCTGTCACATTACTCTTCAGCTTTGGGGAAAAAATGCTCTACAGATTGGTCTTCTTTACTAAACGGTCCTAGTTCCAGCAAAGAAAAGGCTGGAAAAGACGTGCTTGACTTCACTGGAAAATAAGCCTTGTAATTTTCATAGCATTCCACTTATTCATTGAATCACCACTCTGTCTGCAGTTCAGCTCCAATAGCTGCAGGGCTACAGTTCCCTTCACAGAACCACAGAGGGGTTCAGGTTGGATGGGACCTCTGCAGGCCGTCAGGTCCAATCTCCCCAGTCAAGCAGGGGCACCTACTGGCTGTTTCCCAGCACCATGTTCATCCAGGTTTCAACTATCTCCAAGGGTGGAGGTTCCACAGCCTCTCTGGGCAACAATGCCGGTGCTCTGTCACCCTCAGAGTGAAAAAGAATTTCCTGGTGTTCTGAGAGACTCTCCTGAGCTTCCATTTGTGCCCACCACCTCTGGTCCTGTGGCTGGGCACCACTAAGAAGAGTCTGGCTCCATCCTCCTTTCATTCCTTTGTCAGGTATTTACATGCATTGATGAGATCCCCCTGAGCCATCTCTTCTCAAGGCTGAGCTGTCCCAGCTCTCTCAGCCTTTCCTCACACGCGAGATGCTACAGTCCCTTAATCACCTTTCCAGCCGCTCACTGGATTCTCTCCAGTCGCTCTCTATATCTCTTGTACTGGGGTGCCTAGAACTGAACACACTTCTAACTGTACACCAAATAAAATATTATTACCTAATAATTAGAAATTTGAATTTGTCCTGTTATCCTTACTGTTGTATTATAATTTCTGTACATACTTTATGTTTTATACTCTCTGATTTATGGTCAGATTTCATGACATTTTCTTAAGGAAGAGTGAGGAGTACAGCTATTAACTGTTCTTTTTTAGTGACTACTATCTGAAAAAAATGTAGATATCTTATCTTCTGAGAGGCTGAATCTGTATGCAGGCCAGATCAAATCTGGGTTACTTGTATCCCTGTCAACTTAAATGAATCTCTTAACTTCTATTAAACCCTACAGCCTCTTTCTTTGTCACAGCTCTTCTTTGTGTTTGCATCTAGAACACCATAGGAAACACCCACTGAGTTATGTATCTCTAAGGCTTTCTGGGTCAAATAGGAGAAAAGAAGTTGCAAAAGACCAGCATACACTGAAGGAATACTGCAATTGCATAAAGGTTCCTTAATTTTGTCGAGTTCACTACATCTTTGAAAATGCTTTCTTTTCTGGTAATTTTTAAAAGAATAAATATTTAATCTCATTTTCTCTGCAGAAGCCTTTGTTTTCAATGCTGTTTATTCCACAACATGGTGGAACCTACCCCAGGCTATACTCAAGATTCATGCTGGATGATGGTCTAATAAGAAGTTATTTAAAAAGCAGCTCTTCTTTGTTTTAGCTGACTGTGATTTCCACCTTCTACTCCCTCTCTCATAAAGAGATTTTATGCACAAATTCTTCCCACAGCCTCTAATAAGGAGAAGGTGGGACATGGCACTTTATTTCCTTCTCCTGCTCCTACTGAGGTCTTGGCACCCCCACCTTGGAGAACTAGAATCTGATGAATCTAACAGAGGGTCTGAGGAGAAAGCACAACTCCTTTTGGCTCTTGTAGGCCTTTTGACATTATACATATGGGAGACAACGAAATTTCAGTGCCTTTTTCCCCTCAAGGACCACCCACAACTACAATAACCTGGAAAGAGAGAGAGACACGGAGTCATGAACTTCCTGTGCTCCGTCCCCTTTTGAAGCTTTTCATAATGATGGGCCTATATTTCTGCAGATCTTCCATATTCCTCATGGCAAATCTTAGAGACCCACCCACGATCTTCTTACACCTGATGCAGAGTAGAAGGCACTGTCCTCAAGACTTTCTTGTGTTGCACACCATCATTTGGGACATAGCTCATACTCCATTTCCTATGGAAGCGTCCCCTTTTTTCCACAGGAAAGGCAGAAAATGAAATCAGTAACCTCTCTGCAGTGAAATGAATCCCTTAAAGCCCACCCCAAAGGACTGGATCATTTGGAGTCATATCATTAAATAAACACAATGGAGTAAAGCCAACATGTGTGTTTCTTATCTTGTTTTCCACTGACTGTAGAAGTAGAACATGAGAAAAACTTCCAAGGCAGTAATTGCAAAATAATCTATAAGGGGATGAGCCAGAAAAAAAACAAAAAGTAAGGCAATGGTGTAAATCCAGAATATTTTATTCTCAGAATATTTGTGTACTTTATTCAGGTGCAAGCTGAGCCCTGATTGGTCCCTGGGAAGCTTCCGTGCTTTTCAACCCTGCTCTGGAGCTTGATGCCATGGAGCTGGCCCAAGATCATTGCATGCGGCATCCATGTAGTCCCAAAGCCTTTGTTCTGCTCTCCTGAGGCTCTGCTGAGCGGCTACAACCTCTCTGATGCTGGCAGCCCAAGAAGCATGAAGACTCTTACTGAGCAAAGAAAATAGAGGGTGAATAACCCTCAAATAACAGAGCTGAAGGGAAGAACTAGAAAAGGGGTAAAAGAGGGCAAGTAAGGACAAGAATGAAAGGGAAAAAAGGAAAAATACATTGGTCTTCCTTGCCAGCAGAAGGGACACAAACAGTTACCAGAGACGAAATTTTGGCTGTGTATCCTGGTGATTTTAGAACCTTTTGTTCAGTTAATTGGCAATGTAAATCCAGGCACAAAAAGATTGAAAATCTTTTTCCTAGAAGGGCCATTTCTCAGAGAAAAAAAAAATTAATTGTGAGCCAAAACTCACAAAACAATTAGCATTTTTTCAGGTTAAACCAGCCAGCCTTTAACTCTTAACGAAGCCTGTGTATGTAAACAGGGAACATTACAACCTCCATCTTGGTAGCTCAAATTAAGAACTTAAAGTCTGGCTTTTTTAATATGAAGAAATTATCTAGTTTACTGAAGACTGTTACTGCTTTAGTCAAAAAAACCCCCAAACCACTGCTCCAGTAATGGACCATCATCTAATTCTACTCTGCGACCTTACCTCTTGTTCTGCTTCTCTTTTTGCTGGATTACAACAGTAGCACAGCTCTCAGGTTATTTGAGCAGCCTTAGGAAGAGAAATGATGACAATCCAGGGAATTTCTCAGCAAAACACCAGTAATGCTGGGATTAGGCCACTTTTATAAGAGATATGAGCTCACTCCTCTTAAAGCTGAGAGAGGATTTAAATTGGTTCTTTTGCACCCTGGGTCAGCAGAAGGTAAAATCAGCACAGTCTTAGTAATTACAAAGATAGTTTGTCCCTCATCCAATCTTTTCCTAACTAAAGCTACATCAGGAAACAGAGGGTCTGTTCACAAATACTGAAATTTTCACTTGAAAAACTTAATCTGGAATTAATTGCATCAGTTACCCATATACCCACAACACTAATTACTGTTCTTCTAAACATCATCTCTTAGTTCATATTCATAACATTAAGTAAGCACATACAGAGTTCATTCACTAAACTGAAGTCCTTCGCAAATTCTAGTAAACTGCATTTTCATGTGCAAACTTTCCCCTAGTGACCAAGAAATGCAGGAATAATGAAAGACAATCAGTGTTTGAATTCAGATTGCAATAAATCACCATCAAGATTAGAGCAGAGTGGTTGGTTTCAGCTTCCCCCTCATCTCGTCTGCCTTGTTCATCCCTCCCTTTCCTTGCCCTGGATCTGCAGAGCAGCTGTGGAGGTTGTTATCTGCTCTCCCTACTCCAGGCAGCCATTCCCCCTGCAGCCCCTATCAGCCAGTACCAGGCGAGAGCTGCCTGCAGGTTCAACTGGACCTGAGAACATCTGGAGGACTCAAATTATTGCCATATGCTGGAGGACCCCTCCCTGGAAGGTCAGAGAAAGGTCTGAGCTGTGTTTGCAGCACTTGAAGCATCACAAATGATATGTGAGACCAGTTTCGTGGGGAGGGAGAGCAAAAAAACACTTTCGATATGGAGGAAGAACGTGATCTTCTGAGTGCTGCGCAATACCCAGCTCTAGAGCAGCTGCCCCTGAGGGTCATGGCAAGTATTCTTCAGAACAGGAGCAGGGTAGCAGCCATCAGTAAGATATATTCCCCGAGTCTATTAGTGCTGTAAAACATTTTTTCCTCCTGCACTAGGTTTTCTCATTATCTGCTGGTTTCCTGAAGAAGCAAACAAGCAACAAGTCTTTTAAAGGCTTTTGATAGAAATGGCTTGGAATTTGTTCATTCATAGAAGATCTTGATTAAGTAACACAAACTTAGAGGCAATTTCCATAAGAAGCTGTTGCATAGAAATGTTCTCCCTCCCCTCATTCATTATGGTGAATCCAGATTAATTCTATCAAAGTCAATAGAATTGATCTGGATTTGTGCCATTGTATCTGAGGAGAGAATTTAACACACAGTATATATTGAAGGATTATGAGTACACTAGATAAGCCTTGTATGCCAATGTATTTGATCTCCCACCCATTCTCCCTCTCAATATGATGTTTATTTCCAGATTATTATTTAAATCAAATAGACTTTTAGCATCCAAGTCACAAAGTTGTGCTCCTCTAAAACAGAAAATGCCAGAAACAAGCTAGCACTTTGTTATGCTTTTCATGATGATGCAGTTGAAGCTGGAACTCTATCCCATCCTGTTATCTGCTGGATGCTTTAACAGGTTCAGTTCTCAGCCTTTATGCACTGTTTAGTTTGTTGTCACCAGTTCATTTAGTGGCTAAGGGGAAAGTAGAGCGAGAACAGAAAAACAATCCTTGAGAGCAAAACATCTATGAAAAAGACAATGTCCTGGGGGAATTGCTGGAACAGATACTGTGCTTCTTTCTCTCTCTTCTTTACTGGTACAAAGATGTACAGTCAGCTGCTTAATCCTTGTAAGTGCAGCATCTCATGACAAAGCTCTACCTCTTTTTATTTTTTTAAATTCCCAATTATTTGAAAATGTCTAGAGTCTGTCCCCAAATGCCTTTTACTCTCTGGTCTTTTCAGTTTTCTCTGTGCTTGTTTGTTGTTCTTTTTTTTTTTCTGATAAGTGAACCAAAGTTTCCTGAAAAGTCAGCCAAGTAGAGGCTATCATAAGATATGCACACAAAGAGCACTACAGCAGGCTGTTAAGATGGGGTGGGGGAATGTGGGGGTGTTTCAAGGGCTTTTGGAGTGTACTCAAGAGGCTTTAAGCAGTCTTTGTGGAATCCTTGCTAAACTCTGTATGGTTGCCATTTGATGTCACCTTCTTTCTTTCTTTTTTCTATTCTTCGCGATATATCGGTCACCATCATAAGAAATTGGAACTTTTAGAAATCCTTTATTATGATCCAAAGGTCGTTCAGGCATGTTGGGCCATGTCGTTGTCTAGCCAGTTGTGGTTTATATTTCAGCGGCTTTTCAAGAGGATGAACAGCTAAATGGGAGTAAAAGTCCTTAAGCATTTCCATTTAAAGAACAACTCAGCCAGCAAAATATGGTATGAAGGTGGAAGTCAAGTTGATACAGCCCTTCACAACACATTGTATGCTCTTCTGTTGTTCTGGCTATTTTTCCTTTTGGGAAGTGCCACATGATGCAAAAAAAGTTCCAGCTAGCATTTTGCCCTCCAGCGCACTGGCTGAATGCTGACACACATACTGGCAGGAATATATAAAAAATAGGACAAATATTTCAAGGAAAGAATGCAGTGTAAGGTCTTGTTGCCCAGCAACCACGTGTTTAAAAGGACATCTGACAGTCACAGCCAATGAGAACTTGATGGCCTTTTAATTATCTGCTAATGGAGAGGTCAGCAAGGTACTATAAAGTTATAAGGCTTGTAAAGAACTGTGAAAACAGCATTAAAAACATGAGGAAAATTGGATACTTCAAAAGGATTTTTCTAAAATGTCAAAGTAATTCTGATTTCAGTCCTGAGTTCAAGCCCTTCTTGAAAATGACTAGGCTTTTTAAAGGATGTTGGTAAAATAAATTGAAAGGAGAAATACCAGCATATGTTCTTATTTGTTCTTACTTTGCCTTCAGCCACAGGAGAGAGGGATCCACAATATGCAGGCACATTAATATTTTCAAATGTTCATTCATCCAGCTTTCCAGCATTAAGGAATAACTTTATGACTGCTGTGTTGTGAAATATTCCAGCTGTAACTACTCATGGCTTCACAGTGTCAAATTCTGAGGTGACATTTGAAGTGTAGTGCCAGTAAGTCAGCTTTTTTGCATTCAAACTCCCTAAAACATTCTACTTATTTAAATAAGGAACAAGAGTCTCATATCACATAGTGATATGTAGAGGGAGAAGTACAAATGGAGACAAATTAAACTTAACATTGTTCACCCTCTTCGAATATTTATTGTTTTCTATAGTGTATGGTAACCTGTTGATTGCTGGGGTCTCTTCTGACTTCATAAAACAATTTGGTTTTGCATTACAACGATACTTGCACATTTTCGCAAAGAGAAAAAAGAGATCTCATAGAGTCTGTCTGGGCAAACACATTATAAGAGACTGTTAAGTTTACATATCTCAAGAGGTGGAAAAAATGAGGCCAGAGACTTGCTCCAGGTATTCAAAGTGAGCTTCAAATTTAAGCCTTGAGTCACAGTCTCTGTCAATATTTTTGTACTTTGGACTGCACCACTTACTCTCTAATCATAAAGTAACCGTGTTTGCCTCAGGCATTTTAAGACTTGAAAGTTTCCTCCTGGGGTATCAGATGGTGGTAATAGCAACAGGTGACATGTTTAGAGCCACTGCAGAAATGCAGGAATAGGAAATGTCTGGGGAGGAGGTGACTTCAACCCCAGCCCAATATGAAATTAAAACAAAGTATAATACAAAACTGCTACTCTCTGTCACAAGATGTATGCTGAGCATGAGGTTAGGGAAGAAAGAGGAGAACAGCCTAGGACATTGGAAATAAACGCCATTTCTCCCTGACCCTTCTGCCACCCCAAACTGGTGACCTTCCTGTCAGTAAATTCTTCAGCTGCTGTCAGAGCTAGAGACAGAACCCAGAGAGCAATACGTGAAGTACTGGGAACACTGTGCATAATCCCATCCAGGTGAGGAGGATTGAGGGCCAGGAAGCTTGAAGTCCAGTGGCAGTGGCTACCAAGGCCAGGAGCCAGCCAGCAACCACCCAGCTTCACCATAGGTCAGAGCCCTGTTTGCGGACGCTGTTGGTGAGTGCCAGGCGAGCACATGCTCTGATGCCCATGGAGCCCATGGAGCCTGCTGAAAAGCTAAGGAATAAGCAGTAAGGAAAATCAGCATGAAAACAGACCGTGGGAGCTGCTGAATTTTCCTGCAAGCACTCTGTCACCTGCATAGAGCTCCAGCCCAGGAGGTGTGAACAGGCTGTTGTCCTGTAACATCTCTAGGTGCTCTCACCTGCTTGGGGACGTGACAGCTTTTGCCACTGCTGTGAAACATATTTCTTGCTTCCTTAGAGAGACGTGTTGTTTCCACCTCCTTCAGCACAAACAAACAAGAGCCCTGTGATCTTACAGATACTTTTTTTTGTAAGGCATGCTTCTGAACCCTCTCCAAATGCTTGTTCCTTATCCATTCACAGTCTACTATGGACAGGAAGGTGTGGAACATGTAGTAGTGTCTCAGTGTCAGAGATGTGCTGACAGTTTATGCTTGTTCTTCAGAGGTTTTCTTCCTGTGATATATTTAAGACAGAATTCTGATGAAATATGTACCAGACACTTTTAGCTGAATCAGAAATACGTATCTGTATGGAGAATGCCAGAAATGCAACATCTCATCCTGTGTGTTGAAAGAAACTTTCTTCCCTACAGATCTTCCTTTGGAATAAAAAGGGCTCAGCTATTCCTGAAATATTGCTGGACTCCATTGTTCCTCCTTCTGACTAACGCGGAGGAAAGCTTGGACATGGAGGAGGACCAGGTGAGATGCTGGTTCCATTTGGCCCTTTTGGGGAATTCCAGCAGAAGGGAATCTCTGAGGGTGCTAGATCCCCTACAACTCCCTTACCTGTGTCTCTTTGTGGTCCTCAAGGCTGTGATGACCACGGTTAGGCTCTGTGACGTGGAAGGTTTCTGCTACAGTACCAGAGACGTGAGGAAATTGCAGAACTGGGAGCTACAGCCCTGCTAAACTCTCTCCATGGAATGCCGACAACACAACATTTCCCATCTAATTTTACATTGTTAGCCACAGTTCACAGGAGATGGAAGGTTTATACCAGCCAGAGCTATAATATGTAGAAGTCTTTGAAGTTTCCAACTGCTGAACTCACAGCTTCAGCAACACCCTCAGCAGACTGCTGGGGTCTCAGCAGTGCCCAAAACACTTGAAGCTGTTTTGTCACTGTAAAAAAAACCCCAAAAAATCCAACAACTTGGGCCACAGCATTCAACCTCCTCGCTGAAAACAGAATTAGCCATGTAAATATTTATAAGCATAGGATGCACCAAACCCCAGATCAGTTCTTTTTACTCACAATTCAGATGACCTCTTTTCTACCAACTTATCCATAATTTGGAGAATCACTTTTGTGATTCTCGCAACCACAGGAAAATGGCTCTTGTGTTGTCTTGTGGATTTTCACCAAGATGTGAATTTTTCACGGGTAAAGGCTGGTGCCTGCTTGGCATTAGCTGGCACCATAAACCCAAAGACAAGATTGGTGCTTAACTTTCTGTGCTACCTTCTAACTTCTGCAACTAGGAAAAAAAGCAATGCTTCTTTTAGCTTGATTCACAGTGTTAAGTAGCCAATCCAAACCTAGTTTGCTCTGTCAGGTTAAAGGATTTGCATATCACTTAATAATCTTGGATTTGGCTTGACATTTGATGCTCAGAAAAGTTCACAGGAACACAGCTTGGTTCAAACAAACGGAAAGAGCTAAGAAAACATTGTCTGGATATGTTTAGTCCAGATGCAACTCTAAATCCACTACCTGTAGCTTTTTAATGATATTTTCCTTTCTCTGCAATTCTCTCAGGTCAGAACTGGGGCAAGCAATTTGAAGCAGCAGGGACTACTTCTTACTTACATATTAACCTTTCCAGTACTCCATGCCCTCCCTTTTTACACTGCACAGTAACAGGCTTCTGCCAATACAAACTTGTCTGTTTTGGTAGTTGGGCAAGATTTGAGTTCTAAAAGGCGGATCTAATAAGTGACATTGCCCAGTATGGTTGTTGAAAGTGTGCTTCTTAGGAAAGGAAATGGTTTTAAATGATGGATGATCAAATAACTAATAAAGTCCACCTGGAAATCATATTATTCCCAACAGGCCAATTTCCATTTTGCTAACTTTCTTCAAGGCTGGGCTATATATCCCTCTGGCACTGTGCAGAACAATGCTGTATAAAACCCTAAATTTTGGTCACCATCTCACAGTACCATGTGGAGTGGTGATCATCAAGGTACTATCCCACCTCTCTCCTTGGGCCCAGGAGCCCCATTTCAGCTCAGGCTTGGTCTTGCCTTTGGCCCAGACTCACAGACAGGCCTTGGATCTTTGTAGTAGCCTTGTTTCCAGTCCTGTCTTTGGTCCTTTCTTCTACTACTCCCAGCTGGTGTCCCTGGATGGAGCCTGGATTATCACTTGTTTGGTGGGGCGGGGGGTGCGGGGCAGTGCTGTTGATGTACCCTGTTACCAGCACCCAGCTCTGCCTGCTAGAGGACAGTCAGTGAGGGCACTGTGTACTTTGGGGTTGGTCTCAGCTTCTGGCTAATCCCTCTGCTGATGGCCAGCCATTCCCTGCAGGCTAACACCTGTAGCATCTCAGACCTGGGTCATGCAATCAGGGGTACTGATAATCTGCAAATGCTGCTCTATGCATGGAGAGCACTTTTAACGCTCACTGGCTTCCATCTGTCCTGCTGCTAGCAGCCTTGCTCTTAGAGCCACTTTCTCCCTTGTTCTCTTTCTGTCTGTTCACATTCCTTACTTGCTTTTATTTCTAACGGTTGTTTTTTTCTGCAAAATCTTTGACTGGAAAGTTCCAGGGATAGTAGCCCAACCTCATGAGCAATCTGTGGGCCTGCTGGGGGAAAAGAGTTGATGGGCATTGTCGTTTGTGTGTATAAGCCTCATCCCCTACTCTACATTATCTGGGTTTTCCAAAATATGACAGATGGTGGTGTTGAAAGGGTGAAATGCTATGATAAAATAATGTACTGCTATTCAAAGAAACATATTCTATGATTTCTCTCCCTCCTCCAAAACTATGAACATAAATTATGTTGCTGGTTACATTATCACCACGCACGGCAATCAGGCATTCATAAGATTCAAATCCACTGAAGTCATAAGCAGTCTTTGAGTTAATGCATCCAAGAAAGTCCAAGAAGTATTATGCAGTGCTTGGTTTTCTGGTTTTGCAACATAGTTTGGTCCTTTGGAAAAGGGGGTCAGAAGAAAGCAAGCTGAATTGAAGATAAAAAAAAAATTAGCATATATTAGTATACTTGAACTGCTTCTACATCTATTTCAACATCATTTTCTACATACCCCCTTGCCATGACTCAAACTTCATCTCCTGTCTCCGATAAAGTCCTCGGTATTCATTCTTAATACAACAGAATGTTACTGTTATGTAATATTTATAGCAAGCCTTCCTAAATCCTCTAAATTAACTAAACTATGCAAAAATTCAAGCTATGCATCAGGGACCAAGCACAAGAGCTTTCAGTTGTGGGAAAGAGTGAGAAGTTTAACTCTCAGTTTCCTGGATTTGTCAAGCTTAATCCTAACCCAGAACATTTGTTTTAATGCATTTCTCTGTGTTTTGGGAAATAAAGGAGCATTTGTCTCCATTTCGTGTGCACACAGAGCCAATTTCAGTGTCTCCAACTATCATATATAATATACCAAAAAGATTCATTCATGGTCTGTGCTCTCCTTGTCTGGGCATATCACACTTGTGTAGCAGATGCATGATCTTCAGATGTCTTAGTCTTTCCCTAGCATATCCCAAGGGTCCCTGATACATACTGATTCAATTTGCTAGTCAGAAATCATTGGACCAGATAAAATAGCTTGAAAATTACCAAAAAGTCAGAAAATGAGCCTGGCAGGAGCCTTAAGAATTCCAGCCCTCTGCAGAAAACAATAATCCAGGCCCCTCAAGATAGTTTCTCTTTATTCTTGAAGACTTCAATGCTGGCAGTCACATCTCCTCCATGTGAATATATGTACTTGCTCCCTGCAGAAACTTTTCATAGTCTCTGACCTAAATCTTCCTTGATACAATCTGATTTTATTCCCCCTTATCTGATTCATCACGGTTCTAAAGACAATTTATTCCTTTTGTCTTTTCATCTTTACTTGAAGGCTATTATTTTGTCTTCTCCTTAATCTTTTCTTCTTTGGGATAAACAAGCTCAAGTCTTTTAATTTTTCCTCATAGGTCATGTTTTCTGGATCTCTGTTGGTCCTCTCTGCCCTATCTCCAACTGTTCCACATATCAAATACTGAACATCTTCACTTGCCTTGGACAGGACAGCCCCACTAAAACATTCTGGCATTGCCCATCCCATGTGCCTAAGTCACAGCAAGGGGGCAGATGGCATCGACCAGAATGTATTTGCTTTTTGCAGATACAGGCTGACAAGGTGATGTTTTTCCTACTGCCAGCTTACTTGACCTAAAGAGAGATTACAGTAGCAGAAATGTATCAACTCACTTCCTGCCTGGCTGTTTTGGTCAACTCTAAGCCATACTTTTGCATGTCTAGTTTAAGATTTTTATGCATTTTTTTGCCTACATGTACTTGTAAGCATCTCTCTCTCTCTCTATACGTGTAATGCAAGCAATCACACACACATACACATATCCCAGTACATGTATGTGCACGTGTGTGTAGTGTTATATATAAGCACGTGCGTATACATCCGGCAAGCAATTCTTCCTTCACTTCCCTTAGTTAAATGTGGAAGGAAGCACAATTTCATTCACCCTAAAAGAGCCTGTGCAGCACAGGGCAGATGCCACTAGTCAGCAGATTGTTTTTGCCTGGAGGAAACTGGAGAAATTTTACACTAAAGGGCAGGGAACTTTACTGGACCTTTTGATGATCTCCTCCTGTAATGTCACAGGATCGTGTTAGCACAAAGACAATAAAGCAGGCTTGTTTAAATAACCCATTACTGTTTGTCTCTTATTCAGACCACATCACCAAATAAATGACTGCTGTGTCTGTTTTTTCATCAATCCCTCTTTGTTTCAGACTGCCACAGAGGTTTTCCGGATTAACTCACAAGTAAATTAACTAGTTCCTGCTGAATGGACCACACTGAACAGCACACTCACACAGAAAAACTGCATACCTGATAGGGACTGAGAATCTGTTTCTTGTTGAGCAGGACTAAACCCAAGATGCAGATGTGAATATTAGTGTTGAAATACATACGAAGTGATTGGAAATTCTGCATGCATAAACTGTTCTTCACTGACATGTGGAGGTGGTGAATGAGTAGGTCTTGAGTGTCAAACAGTTTTTCTAAATTTATCTCAGTATTTCCTTTGAACTGAGCCAAAAAGTGATCAGCTGAGCTGGGCTGAGCCCAGTTGGAAGACTGGTGTTGCTGAAGGGGCCAGGCTCTTCCTCTTCTTCCTTCTCGTCTCTGTTCTCACCTTGCTCTGACCTCCCAGGGAGATGATTCAACTCCCTGAATCAGCAGAAAACTAAGGGAAAAAACAGGGTAGGGTTTTGCTGGCTGTGTGATCTTCCCTGGGTCACCCTGGGGCCATCCCACTAGAATTGTTCCTCTCAGTCCTGCACTCATCTGCCAGGGCTTTCTAGAGCTTTTGTGCATAACCTTGTTACATTCCAGAGGCTGACCAAGACACCACCCAAAAACAAACGAATATTAAACAGCTTCTCCATTTCCTTATCAATTTGGTAATATTCTCCTAGAAAGTGCAGCTGAAATTACCTTGGTACCAACAGAGAAGGATGGGCTTTTGGGAGAGAGATTCAGAGCAGAAGTCCAACTTTGCCTTCCCCAATCAGCTGCTGGAGAAACATGTCCCAGGGAGGCTCAGGGCTCACTCACAGCACTAAACAAAGCCTACTTACGAGCACTTCTCCTGCCACCCAAGTGGTATTATCAAAGGCTGGGGGAAGATGATTGGACCCAAAAATCCTAAAATACAGATATTTTATCTAAAGTAACCCACAAAAAAAACCCCAANAACAAACAAAAACCCACAAAACCGCAAACCAAAAACCAACCAAACCAAACACAAACCAAAGCAAAGCAAAACATACAAACAAAAAACAAAACAAGATTTTTTTTAAACTGAATTTTCCATTAGGAGAAGTGCTAATTCATTGAAGTGATAATATGAAAGTGCATTTCCTCAGCTATGATAAATACATAGNAAACGAATATTAAACAGCTTCTCCATTTCCTTATCAATTTGGTAATATTCTCCTAGAAAGTGCAGCTGAAATTACCTTGGTACCAACAGAGAAGGATGGGCTTTTGGGAGAGAGATTCAGAGCAGAAGTCCAACTTTGCCTTCCCCAATCAGCTGCTGGAGAAACATGTCACAGGGAGGCTCAGGGCTCACTCACAGCACTAAACAAAGCCTACTTACGAGCACTTCTCCTGCCACCCAAGTGGTATTATCAAAGGCTGGGGGAAGATGATTGGACCCAAAAATCCTAAAATACAGATATTTTATCTAAAGTAACCCACAAAAAAAACCCCAACAAAAACAACAACAAAAAACCCAACCAAACCAAACACAAACCAAAGCAAAGCAAAACATACAAACAAAAAACAAAACAAGATTTTTTTTTAAACTGAATTTTCCATTAGGAGAAGTGCTAATTCATTGAAGTGATAATATGAAAGTGCATTTCCTCAGCTATGATAAATACATAGCAGCTCTAGACATTATATTTTGTTATCAGCTTTCAGTTTTGCTATACTAATTCTAAATAGAAAATTTGTCTTAAAACTATGATATGGACTAAACCCTTTTGTAAACTGTAATAAACAGTGTCAGTAATATTTATTGTAGTTTTCTATTTATTGAAAAAATTAGAAAATTTAGGACTAAAGAAAATATACATATATTCGTAGAAATAGCAACTGAAACCCACAGAAGATAATCTGGAATATTATTCTTTCGTGAAAGCAAACAAATCTTTACTGTTATGTTTAGACAGGCAAGACTAAAGCCACAATTTTTCACTGAAAGCAGAAAAGCATCTGGAAATTTATTTTTCTGGTTAAGTTACATGTATTCTCCAGCCTATATGTGGTATCCTGCATTGGAAAAGTGAGGACCACATCTCTTGAAGTCAGTGAAATCATTCTGTTGGAAAAGAGACAAAAATTAGACCAGAAAGTCTGCAAAAAACAGGCTAATAATCTCCTGCTGCCAAGGTCTGGCACTGTAACAGAAAGCTTGGAAGTGTTTTTGTGTGTGTGTGTCTCTGTGTCTATGTGTGTGTGTGTTATCATTTTTGTGCTATTCTGGAGTTTCCGTTTCTATTTTGGTTGGAATATTTGTATCAAAACAATTGAAACTCACATTTCAGAACAGTAGAATCTGTTTATGTTCATTGTATATAGAGAACTCCACCAAACACTGAAGTGTGACCTGTCCCTGTTACAGATCCAACCTGAGATTCCTCTATGCCCAGGGGTAAAGCTGACACCAATTTTAGTAGAGCCACGTATCACCTGAAAATTTGGGTGGAAACCAAAGCCTACAAAAAACCCATCCTTCTGAGCTTTTCTGTATGAATAAGTCTCACTCCATTTTATGGGATCACAGTTAAAATCATCACTGTTCCCTCCAATATGAACATTAAATTAGNNNNTATGAACATTAAATTAGTGAGTTACTTTACTGTGTCTTTTTGTGGATCTCCAGTCCCTGGTGCAGTAATCCCTTTGAAATTCAGCTGTATTTTACTCCATCTTGTTTCACTGTGGTTATTCTTCCTTTAAAAGGACTAAGGCACGAGCAAAAGAGAAAGATGATTCAGCAGACAGCTGCTGATATCAGCAGAATCATAGTTC
>WEIT01029669.1:21273-51686 GCA_013389985.1 Dryoscopus gambensis | reverse complement strand
CAGAACTGCTCCCAGGTTGTTGTGAGCAGCCGGCTGTCGACCAGTGAAGTCAGACAGTTTGATTTGGGTCTCTGGCTGAGAGGCAAAAGCACTGTGAATAGAAGAATAGCAACATGCTCTTTTGCAATTAGGTATTTGTATGAAAAAACCCCTCATTTGTGAGAATGATCATGAATAGCGAATAAAAGGAGGTACGAACATGATCACACTGAACAGCTGCTCAGAACTGGAACAAATGTTGGTGAATACTCATTTGCAGTATTCTTCTAGATCTGGATTTTCTTTTCTCCCTTCAAATGTGGTCTCTGCTTGAGTGGCTTAGCAAAATAAAGACAGATGGCAATGGATTATCTCTAACACTTCATTAACTGCAGTGCAGCCATTCCGGTATTTCTAAAGCACTCACCAGAGCTTTGCCTGATGATTTCCTTTTAACTGAGTCACATGCCACTTAGTGAGTAGGGACCTAATAAGAAATTGCGACTTATTAATTAAGAATGCCTGCGTTAGTCATAACAGCATATAAATACATAAGCGAATTTCATGGCTGAATATATTGTGTACTTAGGATAACTTTTTCAGTGTAAAATAAGAAGCCGCAAATTCTTGCAAAGGCATGGCTGCCTTATAGTGCCTTGCAGTCATGGCACAGATAGTGAACGGAATCAAGCCAGACTTTAGAGCCTAATTCACTGTGATGCCATTCAGCTTTCAAAATTAGGAGCCTAATTTCCTTTTTCAAAATTGGCTTAGGAACATACAGCCAAACTGAGAGATGATTCAAAGCCTAAAGATTCAGATAACACATAGTGAAATTACTAATGCTACCAGGTACTTAGATCTAATGACCACAGAGACTATCTGGAAATCTTTTGGATATGTTTCCTTCTGCTTATAAAAATGTGATTCATTCAATCCTGGAATAGAAGTAATAGCAGGTTACTTAAGTAACCTGAGGAAAAGTGACAGCACATATCTCATTTTTTTAATTCTCTTTTAGATAAGCAGTAGTTTGAAATATATGTGAAGAAAATCTCTGTTGAACAATTTTGAATACACTTGTTTAAAAATATAGCTGAAATAATGCGCAGAAAGCAAAGGGACCATAACCATAAAGGATCTCTCAATTCTGAGAGAAAGCAGTTTTAGGTACTAACCCAGAGGCACATACTTAAAACACTGTGCATATTTTACGACCCTGACATTCACAATTCAATAGAATTATCAAAGTTCACAGACATTCATCCAGTGAAAAGCTGGCTGCCTCCAGCCTCTGCAGGAGGCAGAGTACAGTTCTCATGTCCAACAAGATGTACCCTGTCCAAATCAGGGTATCTGCAGCAGTCAGAAGGGTGAGAACTGTGTGTTGAAAGGATGTAGGGAGACGGGAAGGAACTAGAGAAATGAGAGATGGAGATGGCGTAAGCAAGTGACAGCTGACACAAGACTGCTAATATTAAGTGTTTCTGAGGAGGATGCTCCCTTGCTCCCTGGTTTCACTCTGATTCCTGAGGATATGCTGGTGGCCCATTAGATTAGCTAGAGACACTCTGAAGGTCCTGCACCTCGTATGACACATCCTCTTGTTTGCGCAGCCAAAACCTGCTGTGTTGTTCTGACCTCCTGCCACAGGTTTTCACAGGCATCAAATCCTGTGGCACAGTAACAGTAAATGACCAGCCACGTTGGCAATAAATCACCTTGTCCCATGCCTACAGGGAATTATCCCCAACCTTACTCCAGAAGAAGCAGCAGCTCTTTTTTCTGTACTGGTCTGAAGAAATTTCTATCCCTTCCCTCCCTTTCCACAGCTGCACCACTCCACCAAACTCAGCATAGGCTTAAGAAAAAATATTCATCCTGCCAAGAGGTATCTTTGGTTTGATAGGCATCTACAGAAGAGAGAGAGGCACTACCTCTGTGTACAAGACAACAAAGTCTGGCACAGAACCAGTTTGATCCTGGTGTCGAAGAGAAAAGGGCAAACAAAAGGGGGATCAGAAAGAACAACAGGCATAATTTGTGCTATGGAAAGTCTGACGTAGATACTGAAATCTGAGGTGCTCAGCCTGAACTTGGCTAAACAGTGATTCAGTTACAGTCTACTAGTGCCAACATAAGAAAAAGATTACTGGCTGTGGCTGTCTCTTTAATTTTGCAAAGAGAGAAGAAAACAAGAAAGACAAAACAAAATGTTAAAAAAAAAAAAAGGAGATGAAGTAGGAGCAGAAGCTAAACAAAATCAAACCAGAAATAGTATATTCCCAGCAGCAAGGGTGGATAATTAGCCACTGGAACAGAGTGCCACTCTATGCAGTGAAGATATTAAGTCTTCACAGCAAGGTCGGATCTGTCGCCTCTGCCCAAACTCAAGTTTTGATCTCTATGTAGAAATCACTGAGGTTTTTCTGGCATGTGTTGTCCTGAACATTGGACCACATGACTTTTATAATTCCTTTTCTTCTATGAGACTATTTATTGACTACATGATTTTCATATATCAGGGTGGTAAAAATATGCAACGGATGCTATGTTGACTCTTTGTTCTATCTTTGTTGCTATTTATTAAAAGAGTTCTCAAAAGTCTGAGTAACTCCCAGAATGCCTTCAGGCTCTCCACAGCTGAGTTAAAGGATGGAATGTACCTCCCAGGGGGTGTTGAAATGCCCAGTGTTCCATGCCTCCTCAGGAGGAATCTCCTGCCCTGGTTTGGACACTGCAGCTCACCCTGTAGTGCATGAGAAGTGCTGGCTGCCTCAGGTGAGATTCAGGACAGGCAGCACAACAAGCAGGCAGAGATCTAAATTAGCTCTTAGAAAATTATGAGACACATGTTTATTTTTCCCTCTGTTTGGTCTAGTTTTGAGATGTGAGGGAGTAACCAGTGCTACCTCTGGACTCACAGAACAAAAGCTGCTCTTAAATTAGAAAGCTAGGGTCAGCCTGGCCCTTAAACCCAAAGAAACTCTCAGTTCTGCTCACCTTCAGCAATTCCCTGTCAGCGGACACTTGGCCAAGCACAGGTATTCATACCCTGGCACTCGGATTCGAACCCAGCCCAGTTTAGACAATAGGTAGCACTGTGAATGTGAGCACTTTCCAAAACTTGCACTGAATGCAAGGTGTGACAAGTCTCACTAGACCATGAAAAGGAAAATCAAGTGGAAATAGACCAAGTTTGGCTTTGGCTTACAATGGAAGGAATTAAAAGATAAGAAAGTTTTTAAGTACATCTATAGAACAAATGCATCAGTGCTTCCCTCTCTAATGGTCTATCATTTCATGTCTTTTCTTCAATCTAGGATTTTCACTCATCAGGTGCTCTCTATCATAGTGTTCAAATCACGTCTAAAAGTCCTGTTTCAAGTGGGTCTTTGTGGCTTGTTGACTACAGTGTATTCGTATCCCATTAGTTTTAATTGTACACATGCAATTTTTGCAAAATCTTCTCAAGGCAAAGATTTCAAAACACATGTGTTTTGAAAACAATGAGTAACAGTGATAAGTAGCAATGATTATTTCTGTTAATGTTGGGAAAAGGGTGAAGGTTAACAACTTATTCAGAGCAGAGACACAGAATTGTCTAATTTTGCAGCAGCACAAGACTACTTTTCTGAGGTCAGCATTCAGGGATTGGTCTCATGCTGATCTTTTGATGGAAAGATTCTTTTTTGATTTATGTCTAAACAAGCACAAAGAAGGCATGTTCACAGTAACTTTCCATAGGAATTCAAGTGAGCTCTGAAAAACAATTTTTAGGTGTTTTAGGGGTAAAGATATGAGCAACTATATAAATTACTCAATACCATTCTTTCCTCTCTAATTTTCAACCAATATATGACTACAGGAATTGTTACATTTGAAATGCAGTCCAGTACTCTCAACCTGTGCCCAGTAGACATTTCAATGTAGGATTTAAGAACTTCTCAGTAAGTGCAGGTGGGTTAGTTGTTCCTCATCATTATGTCCCCTCTGGATCCAATAAAGATTAGCCTATGCACGAGGTTTTCTAACTACTTCCCAAAACTGTTGTCATTATTTATGATCACTTTAAAATTCCTTTTAAATTCCTGATTTCATTGACTTTCTGTTGTAGTGAGTTCTACTTTGCAGGTCAGTTTTTCCACCACTCCTTCCTGAACCCGCTGCTTTCCTCTCTCCAGTGCTGTTCTTTGTATTTTGGATGGGGAGGCATACTTGGTTACAGCATTATAACTTCTGCAGAGTTTATCATGCCATTCTTATCTCTACAGCATATCCTGTCTTTTATTGACTGCATTCAGCAGAGTCCTGATGGCGCTATGGTGAGAACCTGTCCTCTCTGCTGGGCTGATAAGGTTAATTGAGAATTCTCTAATGTCTAGGTAGTTTATATTTTTCTCCGTAACAGGCATGAAATTCACTTACCATAATTCATCTGGGTAACTGAGGTCTGAATTCCTCCTCAGCCCTCTGGCTCTTCTAAGTGACCTTGACTCATCTTTTCCACAATGATCACCCCTCTTTCCAAGTCAGGTATGAGTGCGCATAATAAGCACTATATACCTAAACAAGCTGATGTATCATATCCTAATCTTAACCATTCTCTTTATCACAGCTTCTCCACCTGCCCTTCTTTTTGAAAACAGGTCACAGGAGGCCACAGAACACAACAACCAACTTTGCTGGGGACCACACCAAGTCAGCAGCACTTCACAGACACCTCGAAGCAAGTCAGCCTGAAAGGAGCCAACAATGAGCAACACAGGCTAAAAGCAAGGTAAGGTGTTTCCTGTTATCAGAATGAGCTACTTCACAGCATCATTATGTCTCCAGTTTACACCATAGGTATTGACAAATAAGCAAAAAAACCTCATGCACTCCTACAGATGTCTCCAGATGCTTCGGAGAGTCTGAGTGTGGGATTGATGTCGATAATATTATATGTTGTCTACATCCATCTGATTTGATAAAATGCCAGGAAGCGGTGTAATAGAAAGTTTATTCAAATCTCTTCTATGAATGCTATTTCAGCCTTTATCAGGCATTTCATAACAATAAAAAATGCATCACTATTTTTCTCACAGCACTGAAACTTTAATGGTATTTTGCAAGGCCTGTAGTTTCTGTTCAAGTATAATACATCTCATATTTTCCTCTTACCTAATGCGGACCTTAAGTTGCATCCTGCACTATTGAACAGTAGGAGTGTTTCCTATAAGACTTGGGAAACCTACCTTTAACCTTTCACATGGAATAAAGCTGCTGGGAATCATAGCAGATAGTTTTACATGGAAATATAATTGACTAAGGAACAACCCTCATTTTCCAGAACAAATGGCATTCAGAAATATACCAGCTACGACTGTGATTGAGTTTGTCCAAGCTGAAGATAAATCTTCATAGAACAGTCAATAATAGGGCTACTTCTGTGCTACTGTTATGAAGGATGGGGAAAAAAGTTTAATAAGAAAATGCTCTGAGAGATTTCACCCCTCAAACCTTTTCAGAGTACATCAAAGTTCAGTAAATTCCCTGACACTTTTAAGGTTTTTACATACAAGGGCACTTTCTGCTTTCATCTTTTCCTTTTTCCAGATGCATGAGTATTGAAGGATTGCTATGCACAAGAGCTGCAGATTCACTGGAGAAGGGAAGTTTTTTCTCCCAGGAGTTCCAATCCGATTTTTCACATTAGAGTACAGTTGCATTTAAAAACTACTGGCACTGTATTAATTACAGTGCCTGGGCTGTTGGGTTTGTAATGGATGGTCTGTGCTAGAGATGCAGAAGCTGTTCCTAGTCCGGGTGGCATTTTGTACTGAGCTTTACATCAGAGCAGTTGATTTACTCACACTGAGCTTACTCCTGCTTACTTTGGCAGAGAAGCCTTAATTTTCATCTGAATAACAGTTTAGGCACCTTAAAGCAGTGAGTTGAGGAGCCTGGCATGGTCCCTGCTGCAAGGATGTGAATTTGGGGCAGTCAACACTGATTCTCACCTCTGCCTTCTCCTTCCGTTGCAGTCTGACACCTGGGTGCTTCCAGCATGCCTGGATGGCTGTGCAGTGTCTGAGCTGTGAAATACCCAGTTGGTGTCATACTGTCTACCCACACCAGCAAAGGGTATGACCCTATCAGGGACATCTGAATGCAGAATATTTTCAAAATACCAAGTGACCCATACTAACAGATTGAGTTTATTACAAAATTTTATTAAGACGCAAGAATGGAAATGGTCTTTGTGTCCCAGGAAACTGCTGAGGTTTTATTAAAAGTCAATTTTCTCACCTCAACCAGGTCAAACAGTCAATCAGGAAAATTTTCTCAACTTGGTCGCTGTTAATAATACGAAAGAATGGAAATTATTGAAACCTTTCAACACAAAAGTGTTTCATTTTTGTTCGAACATTGTAGAATTCTTTTTTCTTTCCTACGAGTTAAATCAGTTTGCTGAAATAACAGCCATTATAGAATGAACAGTCTGAACTCTTTGGTTTGAAAATAGAACTCATTTTGTTGAATTCACAACATTTTTGAGAAACCAAATCCCAAATAAGAAATTCACAAAAATCAGTTCTTTTTCACAAATACATATGAATCTTCAGAGAAAAACTTTTGATAAAAAATAAATGCAGTTTCTCTCTGTACTTTGAGTAAGATTGAAACTTACCATATCTCACATCTTTCTTTTGCAAATACCAGAGAGCTCCAAATTTTATAACAACATGATTAAATCTGTTATTTTTCATCTCCATAAATATTTTAGCAACTGGAATAGGCTGCAGTGTCAATGTTTTTTTCTCAGTATAGGAATGACTTGTCCTTGGGAACCTCTTTTCCTCATTTTTATAAGCTTGTATAGATATGCTTAAACCAGACATATTAGGAAATGTGCCATCAGTGCATTTCATGACCACAGTAGTTTTACTACTATTTCATTTGATTAGGCTGCTTTATTCATTCCAGTTATCTTCTTCAAGGTCAAAAAAAATCAGTCCTGCAACAGCTGTTTTCAGAGTGTTTTTCCTGTGTACTAACCCATACCCTCCCAATAACACGAGGTCAAATAAAGTAATTAACTGTTCATAAACAAAATGGTGGTATATTATAACTACAGCAGGGAAAAAAAAGTTGCTACTTCCTGTAAATGTAAAGAGAGGTGATTTTCAACAAATTGAAGGGGGAAAATGGCACCGTTCCCAGTTTTTCAAGGCTGTATGTTTAAGGATCCATTTATCACCTTAGTGACAAGTTCTGGAACTCCTGTCATTAATGCTGAAGCAAAACACATTTGAATGTCATGTCAATAAATCATTTGCCAACTAGAGGGTTGAAGGATTTTACAGTTGTTAATCTGGCTGGTCTGGGAATAGAATTTGCACACAATTTCCTTTCATTACCAGGAACAAAATAAATCCAGATTATTACAATCACAGAATAAAAGAATAAAAGAGGGAGCCTCAAAGATCATTAAAAATGGATAATATAAACAAAATAACATTGTGACGTGTTTGTTTTTCTTATTCTGATATACTTTGTTAAAAAGTGTGTAAAATCCAATTGTTTGCCAATTATTTAACCAAGAAGTGAACACATTTTTTGTACCCAGATTGATTGTACTGTGTTTCATCAAGAACCAGGCAAAACAAATGGGCACTGAAGCACAATATGAAAATGAGTTAATGAAAGCTATTTTGGGCAAATGGCAGGGAAGCACTGCAGACGTGCAAGCCTGTAAGGTCAACATCTGTCAGCAGTTCACCCTGTCCTGTGAAATGGAGGTCGAACATCAGCATCTCGCCTTACTGTAACCATGTCAGTAAATCAAGAAGGGCATATGTGATGGGATCTCTCAGGCATCCATATTCTGACTGTTTAGTCATTGCTATATTAGTTTATGTTCCATTTATATCTTTCAGTGGATATAATGCAACTTTACAAAGCAGAAGGTACCATCGGAGCAATGAGGCAGAAGGCAAAATGCTTGTTCAACAAACATTTTTATAACATTTGAATTCCAATAAAAAGTAGCAATCACGCAAATCTTCAAAATGTGAGAGATGCAAAATCTGTTTCCACCACTGCCTTAACCATGTGAATCTCTCATATTTTTGGAATCTGGAAAAATTTGATCAAAACAAGAGTTTTCCACACACAGTTTTTTCAGTTTTGAAATTTAACGTGTTTTTCATTGGCTAAATAAGCCAATAGACCAGCATGAAGGCATGGTGATTAGAGAAATAAAAACGTGTGAATGCCTGTAGAGCAATGCTAGGGCTGTATGGTGGTGGTGATGAGCAATGTAAGCTCAGTTCTGGAAGTGTTACCTGTCATTTGGAAACCTCTTGAGCAATCCCACTTTTTTTTCAACTTACCAAAGCACAAATGTGCACATACTATCCAAGGGAGAAAGACAGAGTCAACCACTATACCTCAGGGACCCCATAAATTCTGGTGTTTGCAATCCAGGTAGTGGGGAGGTTCAGTGCTTTTGTGTCAGCCCTCTTCTAGGGCAAAACATCAAAACAGGATGTTGACCTTGAATTAACGTATGGTACAGTAAATGTACAAAACATCATGGAGCTGTAGGGTAATATAGATGAGGTATATATGCCAGCTTTAGAAAGAAAAAGATTTGGGAAAAAAGTGGATTCCCCAAAGTTAGCATATGAAACTTGATTATGTAGCCCACTTAGTTGAAGGAGACTAAAAGTTCAAGTGCAAAAATGGTTTCTAAATATTTATGAGTAGCCTTAATATTGTACAGAGGAATAGATCGGGAACCAGAAAAATATCAGAGTACCAACCAATCTCTTATGAGCCCTTCCACTTTCACCCAAGGCCGTCACAGAAGGAAAGTGTCCACTCTAGACAAAATGACATGATGTTCATGGGCTGAACAGGATTCAAGAATAAGAAAGGACTGCTCATCCCCATGAAAGATAAGTGCAGCTGGAAGACACAAAATAAAATGTCTCCTAAGCATCTGGAGCTATCGAAGAGCATGGAGAGTTACCACCCCTCTTGGATTGTTCTGTTTGCTCTTCATGCACATGTGCTCAGCTTTGCTGGCCATGGTGGGTAGCAGCCTTGACATCCTGTTTGTCAGTGAAAGGAGAGATTTCTCCCCTTGAAGTTGCAGCTTCTTAGGCCTAGTTTCTCGTGCCTGTTAAAGTACAGGACACAGTTTCATCATAGGCAAGCTCGTGAGATGCGGGAAAATTATCAGTACAAAATCATAGAATATACTGAGCTGGAATCATCAAGTCCAACTCCTGGCCCCGCATAGGACACACCAAGAATCGCACCACATGCCTGAAAGTGTTGTTCAAATGAAATACTCCATAAATAAGGCCTCCTTAATTACTAATTCCCGAGACCTTCAGAGAGGGTAGTATGTGAGAAAGGCTTACTGTAGAGAGAACATCTTATAAATAAACATTATATTACACATATTAATTACTTTATTGGTATATTATTTTTATAAGAGACCATATGAAAGAACGATGACTCTTGAGGGAACAGTTAATGGGAGGTAAGTTGTTAACAGATTTAACAGACTATATTTAACATACCTTCGATAGCTAACAAAGCTGCAGAAATGTAGTAAGTAGTTCTTGTGCTCATTTCTTAGTACTTCTTTTCCCATGGAGATCATCGAAAAATTCCTGTTGTGTTGCATAGAGATTAGACTGCACATAAAAGTCCTAATTGAAACTTCAGTTACACACTCGCAAGATGAAAGGCTAGGGTAGAGTTTCAAAAATATAGCAGGAAACAGGTCTGTTCTTCAGCACTAAACAAAATTTAACTTGCAGTACCCGGAAGATTTTAAGAAGCCTCACTCTAGAGAATTAACAGGTTTTTCCTCAAGTGTATTTAATGAGTACATTCTTGAATAGAGCAGCATAAGGTGGATTTCATTGATCTGACTGAAATTACAGGCAATTCTACTTTGAGTTACATCTTATAGTAATGAAAATTCTGAGAAAAGCTGTCATTTTAAATGTTGACTGCAATTGGTATCCAAGGGGAGGTTAATGATTTGAAAAGTGTAAATGCTCATTTTGAGAGAGTAAAGTTTTAGGTTGCATATAAATGTATGATTGACTTTTGAGAGAAAATTCACTTCCACTTCTCCCAGATAAAAAGCTGGTGGAAGAGCCCCTGGCACAATTTTTACATCTCTGGCACAATTTTTACATTCAAACCAAGGTCCGGATCCATGGGTTTGACAGTAGGCAGAATAGTTCCCCCAAGATAAATTACTTTTACTCTGGGGAAATGTACTAGCATCGCCAGTAGTAGTTTAAAATGAATGTAGGATGTCATCATTAGAAGGTATAGTCTTTGGTTCCCCTGTTTCAAGAGCAAAAACCAGACTCATCATCTTGTTTAGCTTCTTACTGCATCCACTCTCCTTTAGCTCTGCCCAGGAATGCCAGTGCCCAAGCAGCCAGGTCAAGATGCTGGTAGCAGTGATGCCTTACGTTTTAACTTTTATATTTTTTCAAATCCTATATTGCCTAGTGTGTAACTCTGAAGCTTCTTGTAGCTTGTTAGCTGCTCTCTTAGGCCAGATAGACACAACAAAGCTTCTCTGAGCTTGCTATCCAAGGACACCCAGATTGTCCTAGGCCCAAAGCTGTAAGCTAGGGCCTCTAGAGAGGTGGGGAAATTAAAGAAAGCTAAAGTTTTAATTGGTGAGTTTATGCTAATATCTAAATGGACCAAACCTATAACAGTGTGAAGAACTCGCGACCTGCTGTCCATCTTGGGGTCCTTTTTGGAAGTGGCCTCGGGCTCCCCAGGGTGTACCTTTGAAGGCCTCTCAAATAAATACCTACCTTTATTCCCTTACTCTTGTCTAGCCTCTGTTTCTAGGTGGCTGGAGAAGGCATCAGCAGGGGTTGGAAGGGAATTGTTAATTAAGCAATTGGGTCTGGGGAGGGAAGACTTGCTGAGGAGACCTTGAAGAGGTACACAAGGTCTGGGTGTACACCCACAGAAGTCCACGAGCCAGATGGTGGATGTGCAGGAAAACTGTGGAAGAGGAGTTTGCTCCTACTGTTGGCCTCAGGCTTGCCTGAAGGTCCTCCTGCAAGCAGAAAGCAGATTGAAGGCAGGACAGATGCAAGGGCAGGCAGCCCTGGAAAGGCACAGAGCATTTTAAAAGAACCTAGATTTAGCTAAAAGCTTTTTGAAAGACACTTAGTGTAATGCTTCTCACCCAGCTGTAATGGATTTTGGCAGGTGGGTGTTCACTGCTTAGGTTTTCATTTTAGGCTCTCTGTCAAAAAAGAGAGAGAAATAGGCAGTCTTAGCAGCAGTTCATCTGACCTATTTTAATGTACTACTGAGGAGGGGTTGAATTGCCCAGAAGTGAATGTGCATATCTCTGGTCAGATGAATTTGTCAAATGGTCAAATGAAACCTGCTTTTACTCACAGCTTTGGGAACAAGAGATTTCTGAGAGGATCCCAGCACAGAAGGAGAGTGGATGGCTATGGGTTGATTACATTTGTTTTAGTTGCTCTGACCATTATTTAAGCCTGTGCTGACTATTGCATGAATATTATGCTTAATGATGATAGAAAGTGTCAGATTCCCCATGTGTGGTGCACAGATGGCCCACAGTGACCCCGATTGTGCACTTAATGTGCACAGAGACCACTTGTACCACGCATATGCAGGAGATTTGAAGCCTTCCAAAAACATCAGCCTTGTCGCACACATGGTGAAAAGTTGATCCTCACATAGCAAGAAACCTGTGATGAAGAAAATATTCCAGCTTGGTCCTTTGTTATCTGTAAATCCCAGTCAAATGTATACATTCCTTACATGCCACCATGCAGCTCTTTCAGAGAGCCAAGGGGAAGGGTGTGGGGGAACCCAGACACTAGATAGCCCTACCATTCCTGTCACTAAAAGAACAATCTGTCAGAGGGATCAGTGAGCTAAACCACCATGGCTGTAGATACTTGGTGGAGCAGAGCTATGTCATTGTAGAAGTACTTTGAGGGTTGATTTAATCCAGGCTCCCAACAAAGAACAAACTGAAAATTGTATAGAAATCCTACACACTGAAATTTCACCTCATGTTTGTCCTAAAAGCAATCATGTCTTTTGAAAGGTCTGACAGTATAATTGAATGTAAATGTATTTTCTGTTAGCTAATCAATTTTTAGTACCTAAATCTGGCTGCTTTTCCTTGGTTCAGCTAATATTTTTCAACAGCTCTGAGGAAAAAAAAAATATCAAGGCATGCTATTTTATATACAAATGCTACTGTTTTAATCCATAGCTCAAAAGAAAGGCAGTATTTTTTGCAAAATGACAGTTTCAAGCAATGTTTTGACCAGCTGTCATTGATACTGTGCTACCAGAAGATTTTCTGTTTTCTAGAGCTTCTAGAGCAGTTTGGGCAATGTATACATTGTAGTGGTAAATCAGCGTGAAACCCACAGATGTTCTAGACCTGTTCTTGTTTAAATTATACCCAAGTGAAGTATTTGGGGCCATCAGATGTTGTATGACACATTAGTGCATGACTGTAAGACATTATTGGATGTCCTGTGAAATTCTACATGCTGTTTTGGTAAAACTCTAGAAGGCTAGAGAGTTTTAGAAACAGTTTATTGAATTATTAGCAGTGCAAGCTTCTTCATCCTAAAGCCAGTTGTACACTTCAGTGAATTTTGCCCATGTGTATGACTAGATTTAGAAATGAGAAGTAAAGAAATCCACACTGACCAACTAATGGGTTGGGACACTTTCAGCATCTGAAAAGCCTGAATTTGATATTTTCTCCAAGTGTAAGGGCACTTCAGGAGACTGCTTTAACTATCCCACTAGAGAATATGATATGATGCAGGAAGAAAACTGTTAAAGCTAAGTTAGGTTTTGTGCAAAGACTTATTGAAATAAGGCAAAAAACTCTTCTTCAGTCAGGGAAGTGGACCTTGGTTTGCCTGAAAAAGAGAGAACAGAAATTAAACTTCTCACTTTATTCTGTGAATGGTTCTCAGAGCTATATCTGTGTTTTCTATAACTTACATTTGTTAAAATTGCCCTCATTGAAAATGAAATGTTTTTATTTTGGCTTGCCTTGTTCTTCAGTGTGAAAACAGGGAATAAAATGCTCTCATTTTGGTTCAAACAGTTCATTTTGCTCATTTGATTTGAGAATACCAAAAATGTAACCAAACTTATCCAAGGAGACCAGAAAAATGAATTATCCACTCAATCCTCTAGCTGAAAAAGATGAAAGAAAATTCTTGGAGTTATTTTATGATGGATCCTAACAGATTTGTGTACAGGATTCTATGATGTATTCGTGACAGCAGCAGCCTTGACTGGAACTGTCACAGTGAGCCTTTACACTCATGTGTTTCTTTAAGTTTTCTCTTTAGGCTTTCTTGCTGCCAGTGTGAATAACCAGGAGGAAGCTGCAATTCAACCTGCAGTGTCCAGAAATAAGGGAAGGATTTTTATTTTAGTTGAGGTTTTTTTGTTGATTTTTTTTTCTTTTGAATGAGAGTGGCTGAAAAGTCTGTATTGAGTAGAGACTGAGGAGCTGGTAGCCATGGGAACCAGGCTGATGCTGGTGTCTTTGTCTAATGGAATCAAACCTCTCAAAACTCCCAGAAGCATCTTTATAAGAGCAACAGCAGCAGAACTGACAACAGGAAGAAAAGCTATTGATGCCCTGCCAATAGAAACTGGGAATGTCAGGATTACGGAAGACTGTGACCATGATTTAACAAGAAATATATAGTATATACAAGAAAATTCCAGCAAAACCCTCCCAAAACTCTAAAAGCTGCAAAAGACACTGTGTACCAGCTGTTGGGAGCATGGGTTTGAATGTAGGAGGGAATGACTCAGTCCTTAATTAAGTGAGTTTTGTATGAGTGTCACTTGCACGTGTATAGATGGAATTGGGGCCCCAGCTCAGACAACAGAGTCAGCAGCTTTTAACCCTTGCATTGAAAAACTAACTGCACAGCATTTTTTCCCCTGTGTGATAGGAACAGAGAAGAACCTTGGAACCACACACAGCTCTTCTTCAGAAATATGAACTACCCACTGCCTGAATACAGTGACACCACAGAAATGTCTGCTCTGACAAAAACTGAGAAATTCCAAGCAGCAAATTATCCATCACCACAGCAGGAGGAAAAATGGTTTCATAACTGTTTTGGAAGAAGAGCATCTCTAGGCAGATGGCATTTGGCCAGGGAGCCTGCTCCCAGGAGGGTGATCTTAGAGCACTGTCCTCAGTGCTCTCCTTGGCACCGGGCAGAAGACACATGCCAGCACCTCCTCCCACACGAGTGAGAAGTCAACACCTTTCCTTAACACTCATCTTCCCAATGTCCAGAGCTGCTCCTGAGCTGGCAGCAAGCACAGATCAAGATAGTTAAAAATGGGAACGTAAACCCAAAGTTCCCCGCTAAAAGCCGTGGTGGTCTGATCTGCACAGAGGCTGAACCTCTGATCTCACAGATGAAAGGGACTCTCTCTGCTGCACAGAGCTGTGCTGACTCCCATCCAGCACACTCAGGGCATGCAGAGCTCAGCTTTTTGTGCTCTTCTTCAACTGTGCACCACGTGAGAAAATCTCCTGGTTTGCTCCCAGCCCACACCTTATGTAATATTTATATGCAGCAATAGGATACCTGGAAGAAAAAGATCCAGATTTATACATGTGCTCATCCATAAAACAGGTTAAAACCTCAGGAGCTGCTAGCAGTAGCCTAATAGGCACTCACCCAGCCAGACATCTAATAGTTTTTAATGCTAATCAATAGAAAAGATTCTGGGAAGTGACCTTGAGAGCTATTGTCTCAGTGTGATATATATTTTGAAGCAGTGGGAGATTCTGATGCTTTAATGCAGTAATTTCTGGAAAAGGATATGTGGAAGGAGTAGCGAAGATCAGAAAGGGTGGCATTTGTTGGAGGAAGGTATCCAAAAAAGGGTAACTTCTGGGAGGAAAAAAATTGTTAAAATCCAACAGACTGAGCCAAGCTGTTTCAGTTGCATTCACAGCTTCTCTGTGAGTTTGTTGAACACTCACTGCATGATCAACTCATGAAACTTCCCTTCCCTGAGGAAGGGGTAAGGATTTATCATCACAGCAAAATTTTGAAGGTTTATTCACTATTATGGGAAATACTGGCTTGCAAATGCTTAAAAGAGTGAAAAGGAGTTGCTTTTGACTATAAAGAAAAGTTTCTTTCCTTTGTAAGCTTAAAAGTTATGATGTTATACTCAGTATTCCAAGCACCCCTCCTATGCTGCCTGGTATTTTAAGGATATATCAATTTTTTAGTACCAAACATATATTATGTCTTTTTTTCTCTTCTGTATGCATTTGGACCTTTTGGTTTGGCACCAGACACAATGCAATTAGACTTTGAAGTGTTTGAACCACTCTTAATGCTATAATAACTTGAAGTAGCTTCTGTGAAAGAACACCAAGCCTTTTTTTCATCAATAAAGGCTCTATGGTGTATGTTTCTACATTTCAATATCCATTTATCCATATCTTTATTTCTGAGGAAGTCAGTAGTCATTAAAAGGAGTACACGTTTAAAATGTGTCATTATGGTAAAGCATTTTTCATGTGAGGTAGAGAAGAAATTGCGAGAATTTTCATCCCCAGGTATTAGTATAAGATTTCACATTTTTTTAACATATTCTTTATTTTATCTATGAACTTCCATAAAATTCAGAAGACCAATGTCTCAGCCTGTAGAATAAAGTTAATGCCTCAGCTAAAAATACTTTAAAACCTAAAAAATCTGCTTAAATTCAGCATCTTGCAAGATATGTTTCTTTAAATTATTTCTTTTTTGCCCTGAAAGCAAAATGAATGTAATAAACCACTAAGCTAGCTTAAAGCACAATTTGAGTAGAACAATTGTTTGTGTGCTTAATTGCAAGTATATGAGGTGTGCAATTCCGGTATCTACAGTGAGGTCACTCACAAGTCTGAACGCAAGCAAGTGTTTAAGTACTTTGCTGGATCAAGTCTTTAAGAAAATTACTGTTGCAACAGAAAAATTAAAGTCTCACTGATGGGGTTTGACTGCAGGAAATTTAGCATGGGTAATACCACTTACAGAAATCTTTTGTGGCACTTTGTACAATGACAGATGAACGGCAATGTATTTCCTTCTTGCTTTGAAATGCAACAAATGTCTTTCTTACCCTCCTCTTGACTTTTAAATATCAGAAGTGAAAAGCATGCTCTGACCAGTTTTGGGGTTGTTTTGGGTTTTTTTGTTCTTAATAGTTGATTCTAATATAAAATAATTTTTATATGTTTAGAGGATTGAGGAATCCAGAAAAGGAATACAACAAGAAAGGAAGGAAAAGTAAACTTGCTTGGAGAGGGAAGACTACCATGAAAAAGAGAGATGAAGGGAAATCTTAAGCATTATCTAGAGAGAGATGAGGACAGTAGAGGGAATGAGGTATTGTCAGATGAGACATTGTTAGACAGAGGCTTCAGAGAATCTTAAAAATGAGAGTGAAGAAATCTGAATTCTGTGAGCAACATGTATGGGGACTGTGGTGAGTGAGCCTTAGGTTGTGTAAAGTTTATTTGAAATGGCAAAAATTGTACAGGTTAAAAAGGAAGGGTAATAGGAAGTGGTTAATGCTAATTATGAGAGGATCAGTGTTGGTTATTTTTTATCACATACCCACTAAAAAAGAGTTGTTATTTTGAATATTCCAGAATAAGCAAAAAGTATTAGTGAGAGTCTTAATGTACGGAGAACAAAGTGAGAAAGGTAGACCCTAATACTGAGCTTCAACATGCCAGAGAAAACTGGTGATAGAGGAGTGGGGGAGGGAAGGCATTTTAGGAAGAAGTAAGAGAAGTTCCATTTTAGAGTTGCTTGACTTTGAGAAACAATGGGAGATCCAAGAGAGAATACTAGAGAAACAGATATAGACACAACATGCTTAGAGAGAAAAAAGAGGTTTTGGATTTGAGGATCAGAGGCACTGAGATGAGAAAGAGAATAAGCCATGCTACAGGCAAGGCATGGTGAGCAGTACAGTGAGAATCTGGAGATGCCTAGGGAGCCACCGAAGCCCTCAGAGAGGGGGAAATGTTCATCTTGGAAAATGCATTTTCATCTTGGAAAATGCAGCCATTGAGTGATCTCAGCTGAAAGAATAGGAAGTATATTTTTCATGGAGTGGAGAGGGAGAGGAACAGTGCCAAAATCTCAGTCTTCCTCTCCAGAGTGAGACATGCATTGAAAAAAAAGTAAAATAAGCAGGATTTGGGAAAAGGGGGAGACAAGACAAATAAAGGCAGCAAATTATGTCAGGATCAGATGTTAACGAGGAAGAAAATGAGAGAAATTAAAATGAGAGAACTGAAATTTGAGGCCACTTCTTTAAAACCTGAAAGGACAAGAAATGTTTTCAGGGATGGGCTGTTTTAAACTTTCCTCCAAATAATTATACCCTTGCAGAGTAACAACGTGTTCGTCTAAAATGACGGCTTTTTGTTCCATGTCCGGCATGGTATTCGGCAGGTATTAAATGGGATGCGTTGCAGTCCAGCTGCAGGTACAAAGCAAACGATGTATTTCTTTGCTTGAGGCCCTCATTATGCTCTGTAAACAATCAGAATGGAGATTTATTCTCCACTCACTGATTTCCTGCTCTCGGGTAAAAGCACAAGGGGCACGCTAGAAAGAAAACACTAAGACACTGATTATCTGTTTCTCCAAGCCAAATTGGTTTAGGTTTCTCCAGGCCTCCTAGCAACAGCTTTATTATTATGGAGTAATTTCCCCCCAAATACTTCTAAAACAAGTATCAGATTAATGTTTCAGATAAGAAGAAAGTATATTCATTAACTCCCAGAGCCAGTCTATTGAAATAAAAGCCTCAAATAAAATATGCAAGTATGGTTTCATTATCATAGGTTGATTTTTTCTTTTTTCTTTTTTTTTTACATTCTTTAACAATGAATGGTTAATGATGATCAATATACAATACATTCATTCCATAGATGAGAAAAAATAATTCCTCTTACCAAATATTTTCCTGCAGTATTGGCATATTTCACCTTTCTTTTAATCTAGCTGTGGATATGAATCATTGCACATGCATGCATCGCTTTTGTTTACTTACAAACCAGCTATTCTGCATATTATGTTGGAAGTAAACACATATATGAAGAATTTATTTAGTTCTACAATAATTACAGTTTCTGTTGTTTACAACCTTATGGCTTTCATATTTCTTATGATATCCCAGGAGAACTACAGTATGTTAAGAGAACTGACCTAATCCCATAAATACGTATTCTTTGTTTCATGGTAAAATTTCCAGAAGTTGTTATGTTACTCAGATGCATACCTCCTAATAATATTTTTTTTAAAACCCAAGTAAAAGATCTATTACATAGTCTCCTTTTCAAAAGTAGCTTAAGCACCAAGAAGTTGATGAGACTTGGGTTCACATGGCAGTTCCTGAAAAAAGTATTTCTTCAAGCTTTGAAAGACAACAAATACTGTATGGAGAAAAGATACACAATGGAGCACTTGTCTCATTCTCTGTTTTTTCTGCCATGGTAAAACTGTGATTTTTCAGAAGGAAGAATGTATTGTTTTGGTGGTTTCTCTTGCCTTAATCATAGGTGTAACCTTCCCAATAGCTCTACAGAGGAATGGTGGCTGAAAACTCTTTTCCCCCTTTCATTATTTTTCTCTGTTGTGGGCTGCCATAGCAATAAGGTCTATGGTGGGGCCAGCAGCTGGCTTCCTAGTGTCACTTTGTTCAGCCACACCATGTATGGCAAAGGACTGGAGCAAGCAGATGCTCGAGGATGCAGGTTTGGTCAGTGCAGATGGGCACTGCTGCTGGGGGAATGCAGGAAGCTCCTTATGGATTCTCTTAAGAGGGACACTAAAGAGAGAGGAAACAAAGAAGAGGATATCAAACTGTCTACAGTGTTTCTAGAGGACTTTACTGAAGAGGTAGAAACTGTTACATCCATATTGCAGCACCCAGGTTCTTCTTGGGTAAAATGCAAAATGACAACAATTTCACCTCTAAAGTCTTCTTAGCATTAGAAATCTTGCTGGTAATTACAGAACGTGACTGCATTGAGGAAAGAGTCAGTTTATATCTGATTCACTCTGTTCTTAGAGATGGTTGTTCTATTCCTTCCTTCAAGAGAAGCTCAGGTCATATGCGAAGGCAGTCCCGGACTCATAATGCAGGAAAATGTACTCTGTAGCCCATTTGGTCAAGTGACATTTAGCACCTTCTTATGATTGAACTTAATTCAGGTGGAGAGAGTTTCCATTACTCCTTCTACTAGTGGTACATGTAATGACAAATACTTAATATTAGAAATATGGAATATTTGAAGTTAGCAAGCACTCTTATACAGCCAATGTTGCAAAATACTTTGAAGCTTTAAAAAATGTATTCTTTCAAAATGTCAAGATTAACACCTGGCAAGAAATTTGAGGGAATACACAAAGGGAATACATGCTTTCATTAAAAGTCACCAGAGGCCTAGGAAGATAGTTGTTTACAATACAAGATTTCTTATGAACAGTAGCAATTTGTAGCATAATGTAGGACAGGAATTCAGAGGTAAATGCTTCTAACTTCAGACTGTTATTTTGAACATTGGATATTTTTAGCAAAGGTACACATTGAGTTTAACACACTCCATATGTACAATACAATAACAACAAAAAATAAAGAAAAAAGTTTTTAAAAAGAGGAAGCTTTGACTTATTATCCATCTGATATAATGTGCTTCGTGCTTCTCAAAACTCCACTGGGGACTAATCACAATGTACTCAACAGTTGTACCACCTTTCCTGCCTGGTATATTTAAATTCGTTTCAGCAAGAGGAAGTAGATGTTGCTACAAATCAACCTCAAATTTAACTAAAAGCCAAAGGACAGCATGTGTTGCTCCCCCCATCCTTCAGTCTGTGGGTACAAAACCAAGCTGTGCCTGGCTGGTTTAATGACCCTGCACAGCAATGCACAGAATGTGAAGGGAAACAGCTTGGCACCTGCAAAGCTCACACATGAAAGCCCCGAAAGTTTTCAAAGTGCAAGGGATTTTAGAGAGATATGAGATCCCTTTTTTTTTTTTTTTTTTGCCAAAGAGCAGTAGCTTTACATGGAGACTTTTACTACCCAAGGACCTAAACTTTCTTCTGCATTATTGAAAATACATATTAGAGTACAGTAAACAAGCAATGATTTATTATGGAGTCAGAAGGATTAGCAACATAGTTTTGTCACTTTCTTTTATAAATAAATCATATTAATAACAGCTTTGCAAAACCAAGTAAGGTAGAGCATAATATACTGAGGCAGACAATAAATAAAACTTGGAAACTTTAGTAGACAAGAATATTTATGTTTCTCCCTCAAATCAGCTGTATGCAGCCTTCCTAAGTATTTCACATGCCTCTTAAGAAACCTCATTTAATGTAAAACTGAACCTATTTGAAGCTGAATGTACATCTTGAATATATGCTTAAATTTAAATCTGCAGCATTAACAACAAATAAATATTTCCCTAAAGGTTAACAGTGTTCTCTCCATGTTTTTTAATACATTATGAATATTACATACACCTGGTATCAAAAATCAGGGAAATGCTTGAGTGGTAGTTGAAGTCTATTACTGAAAATATGAAATAAACACAAATTAAGTTGGAGGCACACCTGGAAAAGGATGTTTTATGTTTCTGAACTCAGGCCGTGCTTTCTATCTGTGTTAAACATTGCAAAATTAGGAATTATGATTGTAAGTAAAATTCCATATATATATATAATTTGTGACAATATACCATTAAATATTGCACAGTAGTTTTCCTGCAGCTGGGATTTGTATTAGGACTCTTTTTAATGGGGTATAAAACACAAGAATGCAATCTTTCTTCACATGCACCAATAGTTCCCATTTCACTCACATAAAATCTCCTTGTTGCTAGTGAAAAATGGCTGATGAGTAAAATAGGATATATCCCAGTATATGGTACCTTTAATAAAACATCTGCCATTTGAACAACTGGGAATGACTTTAGGAGTAATTTCAGAAATTCTGGAAAAGAAAGAATAAGTAAAAATTTTAAAAATTTAAATAAATTTATTTAAAGAATAAATAAATTTTTTATGTACAAGTTTTTGTTGTAAATTATACTTTCAGATTCTGTAACGTAACTATAATGCTACACCAGATTTTTGCAGAGTGTTTTCCTCACAAAAAACCCCCAATCTTTTATGGTTATTTTGCACACCCTTGTAAAGATAAATTTAGAAGACATTGCCATTTCCACAAACATCTACAACAGATCCATTTGGTATAAAATAAATACCTGCACTGCTGCACTCAGCAATCAAATAAGCAATGTATAACTCCTTTAGTTAATCTATTAAATAATAAGGTACAACATGCCTAGCTGTGTGTAGTGCCTTCTAGCCAAGATTTCCTGACAATTTACACATTTTATAATATCATTTTGCAGAGGCCCTGTGAAATGAGGAAATAACAAATATTTATTCAGTTCCTGGAGCAGAAGCACAGAAAGGATGTTTTCAAAGGTGGCGTCTCTGTTCCCAGCTGTGGAAAGGCAAACATGTGGAGGCTGTTTAGCACCTGCGGCTGCTCTGCAAATGGAGCTGATGGCAGTCCCTACCCTGCCATACCCAGTCTTGGCTCCATCCCTTTGTAAAAGCTTAATGCACGGCTTTTCTGCTGCAACTAAGTCTTATAAGCAGCCAAGTACAGAAAGGAGGCAGTTGATGCTCCACTTCCTTAATACAATATTAAAATCCTGTTGTTGCTTTTTTTATTCTTCTTGTGGATAGACAGTGTGTCTCTTCCATGATTTATGCTATTTAAACATGCTGATTTGCATACTTTTCCTGTTGTTATGTTCAGTAAGTTGAAAAAGCGTGCTGACTGACGTGAAGTTTTATCTGACAGCTCTTCTATGTAAAAGTGCTGTTTGGGAGTGATAATGAGATCACCACATGGGAACTGATACTCTGCTTCAGCCACTGACCTGTTATGGAAGCCCTTCATGTCTCTCTCTTCTGTTTTTCTGATGTAAAATATTTCCTTTTGGAAGGTACTTCAATGACTTCAAAGATTTGTTCCCTGCTAGATTATACCTGCTCCTTCTCTCAAAGAAAATAATGGGCAGTGTGTGAATAAAGAACTCAGGAAAAGTACATATCATCTTATACATTACTGGTCTCATTGCCATTTCTAGTCTAGATAATTAACAAAGAAAAGCAAAAAGCCTGAATGAAAATACATTTGTTGGCTTCACTGGAGTCTCTGAAAGAGCCCCACAAGTTCATTCAAATGTCTTCCCTGGAATAAGTCATTTCTAGATGAAAAACTGCATTGTTCTTATGGGGGTTAATCATAATATTTGTTTTATGGTGTGACTTCATCACCATCCAAATTGCTTCCACACTACACATACCCATCACCCTCCCTGCTCCTGCTGTATATTTTAAATAGTTTTACGGAATCCTTTTTACTTGCAAACCAGTGTCTCACAATCAATGGGACTTCATCACATACCTGTTTTACAAAAACACATTTATTTCATAAGGTGCTGAAGTCATTATTGGCTGTGTATAGGAATTCAGATTAGAATTTATAAACACTTTCTTCTTTTTCCTGATCTTTTACACTCTGATTCCGTTAATCTTCAATTTTTCTCCTGCTTTTTAGCAATTTTATATTAGTTTGGATCCATTTGTATGTCTATATTCTCTCTTTTAATAATCCCACTCCTTTTTATCTTTATCAGCTTATTTCTGCTTGCTTCTTCTCCTTGTCATGGTTATTCATTTCTCTCTTTTGTATTTGCACTCATCCCCTTTCCTGCCTTTCAAGCTAACAAATGTAGACTGTATTTACAGACTGGATTTTTTAAAGAATAACATATCAAAGTCAGACTACAAATATTACTTATGCCTGATGTCAGTTATTCACTGCTTGTCGCTTCCAATGCACACATCACCAAAGAGCCTCCACTGACACTCTGGCCCAAAGTATAAAACCTCTACCATTACATTTCAAAAAACAACAAATCTTTTCATGTTTGAGCTGTCAAAAGAAGCTCTTGGAATAGCCAGCATAGAAAGGGACACAGTCACTACCCACATGCACTATATAAGTATGGTCACATACCTTCTAACAGCAAGAGCTGATAACTCTGGGGGGTGGCAAGCCCCTTCTGAGCAGCTCAGATGCAGCAACGTGGATTGATTTTTTTTTTCCCCTTTTTTTTTTTTCCCCAATCTGCCCTTGCCAGGGTATTTGGGGCATTCTTCAAAGCAGGGCCTGGGAGAAGCAGTGCCTGGGACGCAGCTGCAGCTCCATTGGAGGAACACTGTGGGTGAGTGCCAGGGTGGCATTGCACATTTTGGGGTTAGACAATGTATAAGGCCAGGCTGTGCTGCCTGTTGCGCGGCTTGCTGAGTTATTCCTGGAGGAGGAGCCAAGTGAGAAGGAAAAAGCAAGGCTTGGAAAGTGGGGTAGTTTCATAGTCTGTCGAACTGCTTTAAATAACCCCTCTCTGACACCACACCACAGAGGGACATTGATGCAACTCAACCTGTGCCCTGGTAGGATCCCACACCAGCTGCGGTGCAGAGGTAGGGAGAGAGTGTTGCTGCCAACTCTAAGCCAAAGGGGAAGTGAAACCTCTCATGCAAGTTAAAACCATCAGTCTTCTGGATGCCTCTTGATGTAAACTGGAAAAAAAAAAACAAAAAACAGGAAAGAGCTGGTTCAGGGCAGAAATACTCACAAGTTGAAGTCCTTGAGAAAGAGGCATCTGTTCCTTCTAGCAGAGTGCTTTACTGAAGAGGAGAAAAAACATGAACACAACTGTAAAGACATACAAGGTTCACGTGCTAACCTTGTATTTCAGACTTTGACTAAGGTTTTTGCTTGCCACATTAGTGTGTTACTGTAACTGCAAAGTACTTCAGTACAAGCAGACTGTTCTCATACTTAGAAAATTGTACAGATACAATAGATACCATGAAATAAATATTATGATTAATTTATCTTCATTTTGATATATCACAGTTGTTTAAACAACAAGTTATTAATTTCTACATATAAATCAATTCATGCTCACCCTTTAATATTCCTTCTTTTTTTCCTTAACTGTTCTAAAGATCCTTGTAAAGCTAACCCCCTTTTCTGAGGAAAACAAAAAGTAATTACATCTTTTAAAAAGGCTAAATCAAGCCTTTTTTTCAGAAAGAAAAAACAACACCATTTTCTGGCGTAGTGATTTACCAATCCAAACCATGTTTAGTTCTTGAGAACTTGCTGTGTTCTTTTGCCATTTTCCTCATGCTATTCTGAGCTAGTTCTGCACCCCACACAACTCTTGAATAATGGAGAGACCCTGAAATCAGATCCCACTGCTTTTGGGTTTATTCACACTCAAACATCCACACTGAAACTCAGCTGGCTTGGATGATATTCAATCACACTTGGCAATTTTGACCCCTCTCAAATTTTCTATTTCCTGGGATTTAAGGAAGGAAGCCATACAACAGACAATAAATGACTCCTGTAGTCACTCTCCCCTACTGTTTGCTGTGTGCAATAGGATCTGCTGGATCTTTCTCATCTCCCCTTCTGATCCAGACTTCCCTGATAGCATCACTTCCCGTGCTGGCTTGGTCAGCTGAAGAGAAGAAACTTCTGCCCAGTATTTGAGAGCTGTGCAACAGCCAGAGTGCTGCAGGCAGATGTGAGCACAGGAGTAGGGTGGGGGCTTTTTCCATGGGTGAATTATGATCCATAGTTTACTGTCATCATATTTTCTATCTGTTACTGATTCTGTTGTTAGTGCCATTCCCTAATGTGGTCATGAGTGTGTTCCTACATTCCTCTGGTACAATACTGAGAAATGTGATGCTTTGTGGTTTTAGTTCCTGTAATGAGAACAAGGCAGTCCCTCTAACACACAATATTTGTGAATATACAAGACTATATTGCGTTACTGGCAACTAATTAGAATTCTCTGCTGCAATGACATTACTTTATTACACATGATTAACATAAAATGTCAAAACTAGCATGATAGGTTTTTTCATATGAAAAATGAGCCTACTTCTGGAAGTGAAAGCAACAAAATAACAGCAATTTTAGTACCAGTATTTTAATATAGTTTATATTATTGTTAATGTGGTATGGTCAGAGGTTTTTGCATATAAAAATCACAAAAAGGGAATTCTCCCTTTAAAAAATGTCAGTGACTATCAATTTTGTCCTCTGCATTTATTATGCAGATTAAATACAATTCAAAAAACATTAAATGTCAAAAGGGGGGGGTTCAACTTATAGTACTAAGTTCATATTTTGCTCTATAACCTTAGAGCACAGGGTACATATTACAACTAATTTACTCTCCTTCACCACTAAGCAAGTGATTTTATATCATATTGCATACAGTTAAACTGAGACAAGGAATTGAATTCCTTCTGGCCAGACAGTAAGTAAAATGCTGGTGCTGGGATGAGGACACAGGGCTCTTTGGAGCAGGATGAACATCAGGATATGACATATACTTCTCATTTACGTGCTAGGTTTGAATGTTTCTAAACTAGATAATAAGTAGGTTTTTCATCAAGGATCTGTAGGAGACATTGGTGAGTTCAAGCCATAGCTGGCAAGGTACCTACCTGTTCCTTGGCAATATTATGATGTTGGTAACATATAAAACTGATGTGAGGGTAGCATTCCCTTGTAGCACACTAAGTATGCCGCAAGACACATAACTGATGGGTATAATTTGCAAATGTGTATGGAGAATCAGTCTTGACAGTTTTGTTTACAAAGGCAGGCAGCTATTTGCTGATAAGAGATATGACATGCTATTCATCTTGCTGCTACTAAGCCAAAGGGATTGCAACTATGATAACAAACTGTTAGATTTGATTGTTGGAATGCTTATGCAATGTTAGTAATAAAGCGTGTTTAAAAGCACATCTCATTTGTTCTTGGGCAATCATATGGTATTTCTTATAATAATTTTCCTGGGACACTTAAAAGGACAAGCTAATTAAAGAAAAGATATCTGTCTGGCTCAGCTTTAATGGGTCTGTGTTCTCTAAGTAGGTGTATGTAGGAACAGATGTGTCTGTATTTCTCTGCTTGCACGGGCTGAGGCAGGATGTCAAGTGACATAGTCAGGGCCTCACATCTTTCAGTTCCTTCATTTTGGCTGGCGTTACCTCCACACGCCTTCCAAAACTGGAAAATGAACAGTCCTAAAGATAGGACAAGGGTAATGGCTTTAAACTGAAAGAGGGTAGGTTTAGATTAGATAAGGAAGAAATTCTTCACTATCAGGGTGGTGAAGCACTGGAACAGGTTCCTATCCCTGAAAATTTTCAAGTCCTGGTTGGATTAGGCTCTGAGCAACCTTGTCTACTGGAAGCTATCCCTGCTTATGGCAGCAGGGCTGGAACTGGATGACCCTTCAGGGTCTCTTCCAACAGAAACCATTATATGATTCCAAGTAGTGCTGAGACCTTCAACAAGCTGAGGAGGAGGTTTCTGGCTTGTTTCTCCCTGTTACTGAGCACCAGAAGAATGGGTCAGCATGACTAACACCTCTCTTTTGTCATCAGCCCCTTGCTTCAAACAATACTGAGAAAACACTTTTCCCAGCACTGCTAAATACCTGCACCATTTATAGCCTCCAGTAACACGTTGCTCACGTTTTCTACAAAACTTATGATCAAAGTAAAAAAAAATACCAACTTATGTAATACTGTCCAGAGCAAATACAGGACTAGAGTGTCCTGCACCACCTTGTTTGTGTGAGCAGCTGGATGTACATGAGGGTGGGAGCAGAGCACTCAGCTGTTTTTTTGTGAAACACTGCTCACTGGGCTTTGTTGAATGCGTACGTGCAGCTCAGTAATGTGCAGGCACAGGCTGACCCAGCCGTGGTGGCGAAAGTAGTGCTTTTGTCTGGCCATCTCACTCCCACCTTGGCAAGCACAGCTGAGGAGATGGCTGGATGGGCTGAGCAGGCAGACCAGGTTGACCATCAGAGATCAGGTACATGCCTCACTAATGGATTTAACCAAGGCCAAGTACACTAAAATACTTGGTGAGGGTGTAGCTGATGCAGGTTACAGCTTGGTCTGCTGAGCTTGTCACTGACCCCAGCTCACACCTGGACTGGAGAGAATATTTACAAAGATAAATATACCCTACAAGGGTGGGAGCAGGCAGGAAGGCTACATCACTCCGTACTTGACTTGCTGTGGCTAATTCAGCCTGAGTGCCACAGTAATTCAGGTAGCAGTCTGCATTTTTGAATGTATTTGGGCATTACACGTAAGTCTACACAAGGAAGACATATCGAAACCCCAAACTTTCCACAGCAGGGATTTTAGAGCTAACAAGTGGAAAATGAGTGGCTTTGTTCTCAGTCATTCTTACAGTTACAGGTGACTTTGTGAATAGCATATACTGTGCCAAACTACAACTGAAATCCTCTTTGAATCCAAGCAGGCCTTAGGTTTAGCAGCAGCTGTGAGATGGAGACTTACTATTAATGGCAGATTCAAGCAGCGTGAACAATAATGAGGCTCTGTTTAAGGTGGACACAGCTTGTCTGCATTAGAACTGGACCTTGAGAACCTGTGTTAATTAACACAATTTTAAGTGGTGTCAGCTGTTTCTGAGTAAACCTATTGATTAGAGCAACAAATGCTTTATTCTTGGTCTTATAAGAATATGGATTTAGGAAGAGTTATGATCAATAGGCGGGGTCTTAAATTTTTTTTCTCAAAACCTTTTGAAAGTTGTGAAATATTTTAGTGGACTGACAGGATTAATGCATTTTTTAATAATCTGTTATTGGAAAGCACAAAGAAGAAATCAGTCTGGAATGTGATAATTTTATGTTCATTTCCAGGGGTCCCTGACTTAGTTCCAGACAACACAATTTCTTATGTACAATTTTTACTCCTATTGAGCGGCCTTATTGAACAAGTCTAATCAGGTATATGCATGTTTATAAAATTAGTTGCTTGTCTTAGATACAATTTATAAATCAGAGGTTATAATGCCTCAAAATGCAAAGATTTGTGTACAAGGAAAACCATTTAATGTACCCTTAAATGTCCTCTTAGGGCCAGGGTGCTGGTTTCATTAAAAGCAATCTGGCACGTGATGAAGTCCATGGGTGCTCACGATGAGCTCAAGACTGCAGCTCGCCTTGCAGTGGGAGGACCTCTCACCACTGCTTCAGTGGGTTGGTCATCTGTCTGAGGCTTCTGTTACTAATCTTGACAGTAAGAACAAAGATCATATTTTAGTAGCTATACTACAATGTGAGGCATTAATTGCATTATTCCATACTTCTTCCCAGAGGCAGCAGCTGCACAGTGCGGCATAGTTTAATAAAGCTATCCATCACCTGATGCCTGTGTGTGAAAAACTTACCAGGTAGTAGCGTAAGAAACAACTCCACAGTTCTTGGTTTGTCAGAAAGGGCACAACTGACCTGCTATACATGCACCTAGGCTTTAGCAAACGAGTCTATATTGATCTGAAGTTAAAATATTGATGACCCTCTGTTTTGACTAGGAGCTGGGAAATTTTCTGGCCAGAACAGGTCATCTAATTTCACATTACAGTGGCATTTACCTAGTCCTCCCCTTACTATGTACATCCAGCCTAAAGAATGAAGGGCAAAATGCACATCCTGTAAAAGTTGGCCACAAGAGGTGGAGTGCCTGTGGATTGAACATGTGAGAAATGACTACACCATTGTGTGGCTGAGGCTCCTTTCAGCACACACTGCAGGGCTGATAGTTGGCTTCTCGCCCTAGTGCATAATGCAGCAAGCAGACCTCGACAGCACCTAGGATGCAGGATGTATCTTGCACCTCTAGAACACTGTTTTTATTTAAGGCTGCCTACTGTCCTCGGCAGGCTTCTTCATGCTTACTACACTGTTTTACATTTTCAGGCTTTTAACTCCCAAGCACATAATTTTTTAGTTTTAAGACAAAACAAAGAAGTTATCCTCCCCCCCCCCCCGCCCCTACAATACAGCTACAGGAGTAAGGGTTCAAACTCACATACTTTTCATTCTCTTTTTCTGATGCAGCTATGCTAACATGTGCAGGAAGCAGAAGGTCCTTGTGGATGATGTGGAAGAGCTCACATGCCACAGGTTCTCCTCCTTCCTCACATACCTCATGGACCATGCAGAAAATTTCTAAGTAATAGCTAGGGGAACTGATAAATCACCTGCTTCTTTGGAGCACAAAAATGCAACATAGTGTAGTACTAAACTTGAGGAGCTGGCTTAGCATCTAAGGCCCCGTGCTGCTCTGCCCCTTTCAGTCTGGGAAGAGCTCTGCATAGTGAGAGCTCCCAGGTGGGATCTTTTAACTGCTGGAGCTTAATGAACATTATGTGAAAAGACCTTTTAAAGGAGCCTGCTTAGGGTTTATGCCTGGTTTTAACAGCCCTAGGGTACTCTAGTTTCGTTGCTGCCTTCTTAAAAGATCACTTGTGGATATACAGTGACTGCTCATTCCACCTCTACACAAACGACCGAAGTCTAACTATCCTTCAGAGAAGGCCTCATACAAGGGTATTTCTAAGTCTGTCAGTCTCTTCTAAGTTAGATGTGAATCAGGGGAAATTCTCCCCCTTCTACTGTTTTAACTGGCATGACAGGACTGCATGTGTTGACCTCAGGTACCTGAACAGAATTACTAAATCGGTAAGCTTGGAGGAGATTTATATTTTTATTTATAGATGAGCACTAAAGTACTGTGACTAAAAACAAACGAACAAACAAACCAAAAAAACAAAAACAAAAAAAAAACACACCAAAAAAAACCCCAAAAAACCTTTGAAAAAGGTACCTTAACTGGACATGTGTATCAACAGGCAAATAAGTAGCTACGTTTGAAAGAAGATCCGTGACCTACCACAGATAATGGGGCAAAGGTGTATCTGAAATTCATTTTTCAATACTTCTTGGTGGCTGCCAAAAACAGAATACTAAGAAACCAATCTTCGCGATACCATCCACTCTGAGCAATAATAAACCCACCCTTAATTTAACAGGAGTCACCACTCAGCTCCTGAGGCATAAACAGGCAGCTGAAGCACCACGCGTAGGCTGACTTCAGTGCTGGATGCCGAGCAGCGTTTGGCACAGGTGGAGGAGTTTTCATCACAGACCCAAATTAACTCCGCTGAAGCTGCTCCGCGCCTGCCAGTGCCGGAAGAACAATCTCCGTGTGGGAGAAGCGCCCGGCGTGCCACCCGCCGCCCTCCCCTCCCGGCGCCGCTCGGCCGAACAAAGGCGGCACCGGCGGGTC
>WEIT01029669.1:0-20757 GCA_013389985.1 Dryoscopus gambensis | reverse complement strand
CCCCAGTCCCCGAGCGGGTTCGCGGCGGAGCGGGCAGGGCGGTTTGGCTTCTCTGAAATGCCTCGCTAATGGCAGGGGAAAACATATGGCCCTGGAGAAAGCCGCTGGAAGCGATAGCTGTTGGACTCCTCCGAGTGGTTTCCCCGAGTCGGTGCGAAGTGAGAACTTCCTCCCGGGATGCCCTTTCGGGGGGATGCAGGGCTGAGCACATGGCAGCCTCCCCTGGGTCTGCCCCGCGTCTGTCACAGCANAAGGGGCCTGCCGGCGCCTGCTCTCCTTTCGGAGTGCTAATCTGACCTCAAGAAAACTTTAGCTGGGTGAGGGAAGGAGGCTGATCCAAAAGGTAATTTAATTAAACGTACTGGGTGTTTTTCCTTCTCGTCCTCCTTCCCTCGCTCAGACAAGGCATCTGTGAAAAGGAGGGAGAGCAATGGGATTACTGGTGTGTAAGGGTCCAATATATATGGCAGCTCATAGTACAGAGAAGAAGGTTAAAACTTGCAAAGACCTGGCAATGTCGAGTTAACATCTCCAGTGAAGCGTAGTATTAACTTTTTAAGCTTGAATTTTATGGTACTTTGGATGTTAATTCTTCCTCATATTTAAAGTCTCTAGATACTCAGATATTTAAGGATGAAACATCTTCTTTGTGCTTGCAATGACAATGCTGTTGCATTTTGTAAACATCAGGACAACTTTCATCTTTAATGTAGACGTTTTTATCACTCAGCTGTAAATACTTGTACTGTTTGTAAATCTGCTGCTGATTTGTTGGGTGGCTTTGCAAAAGGTCACTTCAGTTCATCCAATACAGGCATTTTTTTTAAAACACGTGTATTGATTTAATGTGGTACAGGGTCAGACTTGGCATTTATAAATTATTTCACATTTGTACTTGTGTGCTGTGAGAGCCATGCTTTATAAAGCAACTATTCCTTAGTTATGCCTTAAAGCTTACTGGCAGATCTTGGGGTGTGGTGTACAGGAGGTGTGCAGCTTGGTGTGCATCTCATGTTAAGTGTCCTACTTATTTAAAAATGTTAAGAGCTCTAAAAGGGTCAACGTAATCCGTACCACACGTACGTTCATCTGACCTAGAATTAACAGGATAAAACACTTTCAAGCATTCCTGGAGTAAAAGGTAGGATGCTATTTCCTTGTGCATGGCTGACAATAAATTGCTTTTTCCAAGTGTCCAGTGCTATGCTCCCCGAATTGGAGGGTTGCAGAACACCCACCCCACTGCTGAAAAGGCTTGGCTTAAACTGGTGACACTGGTCATGAGAGCAGAAGGCACCAGCAGCATGGAGGTGCTCCTTGGGGAGATGAACATGATGGTGTTGGTGGCCAAGAGAGGTGGATGCAGAGACCACCATCAATCCTTCATGGATGGTGGGCAGCCATCGCCGTGGTGTGGGGCTGTTGGAGCTGACAGAGCTGTGTGCCCTTCCAGGGCCCTCATTTCGTATGGGTTAGTAACTTAGCATATCAGTTGATGTTTCATGCTGCGGTACTGAGTTTCCCCTCTGGGTTTCAGGAGGCAGCAGGCAGGTGCCTGTGCTCTGCTGTGTAGGTGCAGGCATACGAGGAATGTGGTGGTAAGTGTGATTTACTGCCTCGATGGGACTGATAGCCTGTGCCAGCAAGTTCACTGCTGCACAGAAGGCCTGGACTGCCTTCATGCCAGTGCATCCGTGTTAAGAAAATTATATCACACACTAAAGTTAAGAGGGAAACCATGTTTTCCAGATTCATGTGGAGGTCATTCACTGTCACTTTCCTAGAGAGGCTCTTCCTGCGTTGTAGCACTTGGCTGCCAGCACTCTCCTTCTCTGCCCCTCTTAGGCTTGTGGTGGGCATGCTGAAAATCTAATTGTTGCTGCACTTAATATAGGTGCAGTCTTCCACTGGATGGGAGATGGTTTTCTGTTAAAGATTCATTCTTATACTTCAAAATCTGGAGGCCTCAGGTTGATTTACTGAGGCAAAACTGAGTCAAATTATAGGACACAGCTTTGCAAACATACTTTGTTTGCTCAGAGCTACAGAGCACGTTTTGGGTAGTGTGCTACTGTGTAAAGGGAAGGTGTTTCTCAACTGGACTTTTGTAAGTATGTTTCCCAGTGCTGACTAGTTAAGTTAGAAGTCTGTACACTGAATTATCATAGGGTAAATTTTGGCCATTAATTTTAGTGGAATGCAGAGTAAATGATGGCTTATGTTTACAGCCTGCACAGAACTAGAGGGTGTATCTTTAAATTCTGAAACATCTCTGGTCTCCCACTGGCTGACAGTGTGTCTTGTTTTCCCCTGCTGGATTACGGCTCCTTTCCATAAGGCCTTAAGCACATGTGTTGATCAGCCGCAAGTTAATAATTTTGAATTAAACTGAAGGGTAAGTATATGTGAATTACAAAGTGTTTTTCTTTCAAGGAGTCTTTATTTATTAGGGCAAGTTCTGAGAAGTTAGGAGAACTAGTTTGTGTTGTCCACAGAGCTAAAGGCCTGTAGGAGTTGGAGGTTTAAATTAAAAAAAAAAAAAAAAAAAGGCTTGGACTGTCTTAAGTGGAAGGTACAATAGCTGCTTGGAAACTGCATTTTAAGGAGGAGGAAAAGCTTGCCAAGTGGGGCTGTGGACCTTGCTGTGAGAATAAGATACTGCAAGTTACCAGAAAGCCTAAAAGGAATGAAGTAAAGGAGAGGATTGATTGCTGGAGAGGAGAAACTGCAGGGATAGCATGTGAACTGCCAAAAGCTAGAGGATGAAGAAATTTAAGATGAAGGAAAAAAACCCAAAAGAGCAGGAGAAGAGAATTTGGCTATGATGTTGTGAGGACCAGGCTGTATGAAAAATGCTTGATACCTCTAAAAATTAGCAGTTCTTGTTTTAGTTGTTTAGTTTTAGATACAGTTGAGGAGTATCTGGGAGATATGGGAGAATGATTGGGTGCCAAATGGAAATGACCAGAATAAATGTCTGCTCCCACGCAAACTAAGTCTAAGGGCTTTGAAAGAGTTGGTGCAGGGCAGTGGAACCAGGTTAAATAAATAGAATTGGGTGTTATCTGTTAGGTTGAAGGTACCAGTTGTGATAGCAAGATAGCAAAAGATATATAGTTCCATTTATTTTAAGAGAATGAAATCTTCACACCTTTTACTCTGGTCACAGTAGAATTCAAGGATGTAGAACAAATTTGGAATGGAAAAAAAAAATTAAGTATACAAAGCTAAGTGGAAAACAGGATAAAATGCATCATGTTTTTGCTGCAATTAGGTCAGGAAAGACTAAAGTCATATTATTACTGGTTAAATACTGAATGTCCTAGACAGTGGGAGCAGAAGGCTTCAGTTCAATGTATATACACCAAAAATAACTAAATTAGAAGTGTGGGGCTTACCTGAAGAATGGTGAGGTGTCTCCTGAAGGAGAAATTGTGTGTATGCCTGCATGAATAAATGAGTCATTCATGCCCTGCATCAGTATTAGTGGGGAGCTGGTCTCTTTACTTCACCATACTGGCTGAAATAACTATATGAAAAGGGCGATTGCCGATGAGGCAAAGTTGGGAAACATAGTCAGCACTGAGATGGGTTGGATTATTGCACAGGAAGAATTGAATGTCTGTGATGACTGAAACGATAGGAATGACAGGAAGTTAAATAGGTCTAAAAGTGAAGTTATCTACTGAGTGATTATTAGCAACACATCTGCTATCAGCTGGCAAGCCATCCCTTAAAACAGGCTTGGAAGAAAAGGCCTGACTGCCATAGTTGAACAGGGATGACTCTTATTTGGTACTGAGTATGAAATGGGAGCAAATGTGATGCTCAGGAAGAGCTCTTCAGTGAAGATAGACAAGTTATTAGGTAAGGCATTAGGGAGATTTCGTGTCAAATACTGTACATAGTTCTGGGCACTTATGTACAGAAAATATTAAATCCTAGTGGAACACATAGTTGGACATCCAGGCTACAAAGGTCATGTAGTGTGAATGGTCTGGAGTTAGATGAGAGACCAAGACCTAAACTACTCTGGCTTTTGTGTCTTAGTAATGGCAGAAATGGGAGATAGCAGCTGCTTAGAAATTCCCTGGGGCAAATTCTTGGAGGAGAGGAAGGGTCATAAACTGAAGATTCATCTGTGATTTTGCATTAAAAACTTGATGTACAGACGGATAATTTGATGAATGAGTACAAGGATAATGTACATGGGGAATTCAAAAGGAGTTTTCTTACTGCCAGATTTTGGATGCCCTCTTAGCTGTACGTCTCCTGAGTCCCAGCTAAGTATTGAAGTTTGCATGTGACTGTTCAGGAATTAAGCAGTTCAGGCAACCGAAGCTGCCATATTTTATGCTTTGGTGTTCACAGTTAATCAGCAGAAATAGAAGTCACTTCAGTAAAGGAGGTGTGATGAGCAGAAGCACTTATTTTTGTGGACCATGTGTTGCCTAGTCACGTGATGGTGAATGGAATTTATAGCAAGTAAAAACACTTATCTATAACATTAGTAGCTGTTTTGTTCTCTTTTTAGTGCATAATGGAGTGGAATCAAGATTAAGTCATAAAATATTAAAGATAATCACAAATTAATATGTGTGGGACAGAAAATGCATAAATGGACATGCAGGCTGGAGGTCAGGTTGGCTGACTTGCACCCATAAATAAATAAAAGGGTATGTTCTCCTGTTGAGTGAGTGCCCATATTTATCCTGTGCCTGATTTCATGCTCTCTGGTCTTAGGAGTGTTTAGTGGCGCCGGCTGTGTCCTCTGGCTGTGTCCTCTTGTTGGGGACCGTGCTCCTGGGAGGAGGAGTAGAAGACACTGCCTGGGGAGGGACGTGGGCAGAGCCTTGTGCGGTAGATGAAGTGCAGGGCTGTTGAAGACCCGTGGTGGGGGCTCCCAGCTGGGGGGGATGTGTGCTTCTCTGTGGCTCCATTTTGCAGTACGTGACCCAGGCGCTGGTGCTGAGCTATGCAAAGGCCAATGCAGCCTAACCACTGGGAAGAAATTGAGGTATGAGCTGTGCCAGCTGAGACGCATTTTCTCTAGTGACACCGTTGAAGACTTGACTGGTACGCAGAGAAGAGGCATGTGCCCTGTTGAAAGTGTAAAGAGGGCACATGTGGTTTGAAGGCTATGCCTTGTTGACTTAGTTTGATGTTTGCTGTAGTATCAGAATCTGTCTGTTTGTAAGCTCTCCTGTAGCTGGTCTTTGTATGCCCAGTGAAACTTCTGGAAGTTTTGAGATGACTTCAAAAAGAAAAAAGAACATGTCACCTGTGTGAGTGTATTTGGAGAGGAACCGTTGAAAAAATAAGGTGCTTTGAGTGTGTCTGTACATTAAAGCAAGATCAATATCTAGATATTACTTTATGTCTATTTGTTTCGAATTTATAAGGCAGGTGTCTTACTTCCTTAGAAATAATCCAGTTGCAAAATCCTTTCCTGCATTGTTTATTAAAAATCTGAAGTATTGAATTTTAGGTGTTTGCTTTAAGTGCCTGTGTGGTTTTTTTTCTTTAAAAAGGAGCAGTATAATGAACTCAATGTGTCAGCATGCCCTAGGAAGTAATTGTAAAAAGGTTGTGTTGAGCCATCAGAAGAATAATTTAACAATCCCAGGGAAAATTTGATTTATTGTCCTGGTAGCTTTTAGCATGCATTATTAGGCTGTTTGCTTACTCTGATTTTTCATTTACTGCTATTGCTCTGTTATACAAGTGTTAGGTGTATCATTAAAAAAGATGAGACTAGGGTTGTGCTGGGCATCATAACATCTTTCACTTGACAGCCTTGAAGTCCCAAATATTAATGGATGAGGTGGAAAACTTATTTCATATTTACAAGGTAGAGGTTCAACCTAAATTCAAACAGTCTTTAGCAAATCAAAGAGCAGAGCACTTGTCTCCTGATGCTTTGCTGTGTTCTTTAAAAACAGAATCACTCAATTTCCTGTTACAATTTGAGGTCTTGGAAAAGTCTGCATTAAGAAATGGGAGGAAATGTTTTAAGACTTTATTGGACAGGGAAGATAATAGTAGAGTCCAGTATTGTGTGAGTTGTCATCTTCATCCAGTGCCTCTCCGCAGTATTAGACAAGTCTATTTTAAGTAACTACCCAAATTCATGAGTGGACCTAGACCTTTGGATTTGTAGTGACCTTTGTATGTTGTCTCTCTCTATTTCACAAGTTAATCTGTGCATGCTACTACTTGGGAGGTCAGGCAGCCACAAGGAAACTGTTTCTCACCTATGTATGTGCATATATACGTACATGCAGTTTACATTAGGATGGATGAGAATCATTTAAGTAATGCCTGGGTAGAACACTTCTGTGATGATGATGATGATGTACATTTTATTTGTACTTTATTTCATATATAAAAAACTTGCTGTGGTATGTTTGTCGGTCTGTTGTCTTCCTGTCTAACTCCAGCGGGTTTAGACCACTTTTTAAATCTTACTTAAGAACCTTTTGTCACTTCTCATGCAACCACATACTTCAAGATTATATTTTGAAAAATTCAAATTTATTACTAACACTTGTAAATTGCTCATGTAAGTACAAGTAAGTAACATGAAACATTCTATGTGCATATTGTATTTAATTGCAAGTTTGTTATTACCTGTGTTGTTTTGTCTTTCTGAGCTGCAGTATTTCTGAATTTTATTACTGTTGAGTTGTCCCTGTGTGTTAGTTCTGGGTGTTGAATGATAATTGCAGTGAGGGTCAATCCTGAGTGAATTTAAATGGTAGGCAGTGTGAATGGTACTTCATGGTTTGCCTTTGCTCCATTTGGATACATGTTATTTTGTCATTGAAGAGTGCTTGTGATGGTCTCTCTGCATAATAAAACTTGATACAATATATAGGGACTTACTGATAAACCATTTAATTCTAGTATTTAGTTGGATCACAGTTCTACAATGTATGATTTCTGCAATGTGTTTGTACAAATGCTTGAGGAATTTTTTTGCAGATTTGAGCGTCTGCTTACTCAGATTTCCTGTAAGGCCTCCATACATGCTTTGCTGAAGGATTTCAGGTATTCCAGTTAATTTTGTCTTTATTTATTGCTGTGCTGTGTCTCCATCTTGCACTGTTTTCTGTGCAAGTTTGGTGTTTACTCCTGTTGTAATACTGGGTCCTATTTCCTGAAAATGGAATGATGCTTGTTAGGCTGAACTTCAGACTTCTAGCTGAAGTGAATCCCCCAAATCTTTGTGTATTTAAAACCACAGATTTCAGGTCTTTCCCCCTCGCCCCTCTTTTTTGCTATTGGATAGACTGTGGGGAAAAGGAGACTCTGTTAGAACAGAGAATAGAACTGACTCTACTAGAACACAGCATATAGGAGTGCACAAAGTTCTCTTTAATTTGGAGGGAAATGTTGTTTTCCTCTGATCTTTGATATAGTCATTTGAGGTGTTCACTTGTGACTTAAATAAACAAAATTGTTTATTTAGAAAATAAATCCTGATTTGTTTTCTGATGGCCTGTTTATTATAATGGGTTTGTGCTATCACACAAATTTCTTCTAGGACTGAGAACTCTTTTTTTTTTTTTTTCCCCTGTTTAATTGAAAGATGATCAGTATCTTTTCTCTCTTCCTCTCCTCTCAATCCCCCTTAAACCAAAACAAACCCTTCAGTGCTTAAACAAAAGTGTCTTTGTTTTTACATTTGTTTTATGAAATTGCTTGAATCCTTTGGGAAAAGCTTTCCTCTCACAGGAAGAGAGGAAAAAAAACCCCCACCCTTCTAAAGCCAAAACCAGCAAGCCTGCTACCAGACATTACTTTGTTTTTCTATCTGAATAGTAGCAGATTGCATAAAAAAAGCCATTTCTCATCTTAATTAATGAAATGTGCAATAGCAGAAATGCACACAAACAGACGTGGTTTTCACTCAGCAAATGTAAAATTGGTAGTATTCAGGGCAATAATTTGTTGCATACCTTTCTGGGAGCTTCTTTGCATTGTTGCTATTGGGAGTAAAATTTTAAATGGGATATTTTGTAGTTCTGAGAGGTGGGACAATCAACTGCTCTTTGGTCTTTCTGATTTTATTTTAGTTTTTGGATACTATTTATTCCTAAAACTCTCTTGGTTCTACACCTTTGTGCTGTTCTGATGCTGTAGCCCCAGCTGTGAAGCCATCCATCCTGGCATACTCAGCAGTTGTGTGAAACACACTCTCCTGACCTAGGAACATGGAAACTCACATCAAACTTGAGTTAAATGAGAGAGTGGACCAGAAAGACAAAGAATTGTGAAATATCACCCTGCTAGTTTGTCTACATGGGCTTTATCCAGGATATATACTAAAGAACGGAAGTGCAGATGAGCTAGAACAAGATTATTGCAGCAGACTTTCTCCCAAATGTAACAGAAATGCAAAACTGGGTCAGTGGCCTACTATTCTTGATCACCTATATTGTTATGCAGGCTGGAGGGATCAAGAATGATGGAAAGTTTTCTGAGTAAATGCTGAATGTGAATGAAAAAATAAGGAGGCCTCCCTTAACACCAGGAGGTAATGACTTACCTTCTAAAGAGTAGTAAGAAATCAGACGCTGAGCTGAAAGAACTGATACAGGTCTGTCCTAGAGGACCCCTTTGTAAGCATTATATGGAGAATTTGGAGTATGGTGGCCTCCCTGGGTTCCAGTGGCACCTCACATCTTAAGGTGCTCTTGAATTTTGCCAGGCATTCCCTCTGTTGGTGCCCTGCATTGGTACTGTCCCCCTTCTGTGCCCAAAGCCCATGCTGTGTCAACTTTATAGCTCATGCTGGGCTTCAGTGTGTGTGTGCAGCCTTTGCAGTCATGGTGATTTGGATATTGTGCAGCCATGAAACAGTTGTTTTCTCATGACTGGCTTGTCCGTAGTGTCCTGGTGGAACCCCCATGTTTCCTGGGCTTACTTTTTATATCCTAACCTTGCAGGTACACCTGCTTGTGCTTCCAGTGCCTGGGAAGAGAACTGTGCACTCTGCAGTGCCTTCTGGAGAGTGCCTTCTGGAATAGTATTCATACATCTCATAAAATGGCATGTGCAGAGATGATTATAAGGGTGTTCACCTTATATTTGAAACATTTTTAAGTGCTCTTCATGAAGACTAGACCAGAGAATTATAGGCTTTGGAGAGATAGAAGCTGAATTAACTTGTGCTTTGCTGGCTAAGCTGCATTACTGTTTTCATTACTTGGCCTAAAATGCAGTAGGCAAAAGCTGTAGGGAGAGGCCCTGTCCCTCAGATATGCTGAGTTTAATAAAATATAGGATTTCTCCTTCTAAACTTTCATTATCCAGGAACCTCTATGAACATATCAAATGATGCTGTTTAGATTGTTGCAATCAACTAATTTGATTTCCATATTACTTCTGGATGACTGTTACTGAAAAGATTTTTTTTATAAGGTGCGTTGCCCCAGTATGAAATCAGATCCTCACACTCCACCTCCTACGTATATTTTACTGGATTGTGTGGGCTGTGTTACTGAGCCAGAGAGCAGAGAGCAATATTTGCCTCCTGTGCTGTCATTGTGGTCAGGGCTAATCAAATGCTACTAGTGAGAGTAGGCTTGCTTTACTGCTGAATAGCAGGATGGTATTATATATTTTGCTCAGAGGGCTCAGCATAGATGCTGAGTAGAAGAGCTGTCCACCCTACATATCCACGCTCACTCTCGCAGTACCCTTTGTTCGCGCTTGCTGTGTGCCCAGAACGTTTTCCTGAAAACACTGTTCCCTGTAGGTGTTGCAGCTGAGCTGGGACAACAGGGTGGAGACTGGAAGGACAAAGACTGGTATCCAAAAAGCCCTTACAGTGAACGTGGTTAGTATTGCAGCTCTGCAGGCCAGTGGCTGTCACCTGTTGCTGCAGGTTCAAGCCTGGAGGAATTGCAGAATGAGTTGGACATGCAGGCAGGGAGGCAGCTTGTATTATGGTGGTTGTGATACAGGTACTGTCTAATGCAAAGCTGCCTGCTGTGAGGTTCCAGTCTTTCTCCTACGTCTTTCCCATGCCTAGAACTTTGACTAATTTAAAGCTGAACTTCTAATGAGAAGCAAAAAAACCTGTTCCTTCATCAGTGTGATTTGCTTTCATGGAATACTTCATTCAACTTTGTGCAAATTGTGAAAGCTGTGTTATATTTGAAAATTATGTCGGCTGTTCTTGACATTGAACCAGACAGAAGAATGCTGACAATCCCCATGAAGTCTGCCTTCAGTGAAGTGTAATTTGGTACCATAATGTACTGAGCTGCAAGAAGCAATAAAATAGTTCTCCACATTGTCCCTTTTGCATTACAGTTCTGGAGCTGCAAGTGGGTTTCCCATTGTTTCCTTAATACCTTTCTCTTCTTAAAAGGCAATTTATAGAATATGGAATTCCTAAAAGTCACTTTTAATGTTATTAGAATAAGTGATATGTTGGAGTGGAGATAATAGCCTCTTGCTCTTCTGTAGAACAGTCGCATGGGCACAAGTTCTTTTTTTCTTTCTTTGAAGTTGTTTTGCAGATTTACACAGAGATGCAGAGATTTTCCTAGGCTGAGATTTTTCTCAAGTCAATGTCAGAACTCACTTTTTCATAATCACAAAGATTGTGGTCTCTGACAAGATAAAAACTCTTGAGGTGAGGTATATCTCGTTCACCAAATTGAACAGTTCTTACAATTTTTTTTCCGTGACCAGACTAGCTCATTGTCATGGCAATTAAGGAAAGTGTAAATGAGAATGTCAGAAACTCTGTGGTCACTACCCTATAAACTTCAGTGGCACCTATAGTGAGTGTTCTCCAAGGGTAAGGAAGAGGCAGAGGTTGGATGTGGAGGGGGGAATTAGAGTGCTAGAGTATGGCTGCATTAATTGTAGCTTCTGTGCTTTGTACCTCTGAAGTCTCCTGACAGTGAAGGGAGCGTGTCATTCGGTTATTGTCCAGTGTCTCTTTTTTTTTTAATATTTTGATATCTCTGATCACAACTTCACAGACTTTGGCAGCTTAAAGTCTAGGAGAACTTCTTTTACCTGATGAGAAATTACAAACCCCACCTGCATATCTGTTCTCAATTACATTATAGTTTTTGTTTTAATCAATTCTTTTCTGACTTGGGAAGAAGAGGGATATGTTCTTCATGAAAAGAGATGTATTCTACATGGAAACCATGTACAAAGTTTTCAGATGATTTAAAATCACATTTCAAGACAGATCTGAATTATCTTGATTTATATATTTGGTCGTCAGCCTCAATACTTAGAAAATACAAAGTGAAATAAAATTAAGATGTCTGGTTTATTATGTTGTCTACTCATAAAATACATCTAACTATTCACAAGGGAAAATTTTCTTGGGAAAAAGATTCAAATGAAGTACTGCCGTACTGTCTCTGTTGTTACTTTTCTGTTGTCTTAATTTTTTTTTCCCCTTCTAACAGTGCCTAGGATGTGTATTTGAGCTAACCATTAATGCTTCATTTTTCATGTCTGTAGTACTTTTACCTGTATGCTAATGTATGTAGATGAACAGGCCAGGACTTGGCCCATATAATACAAGTGCCTTAATTTACTCCTATGTACATTCCAGGGTGTGGATACTTAAACAAAAAGGGAAAAGAAAATATGAGCTGGTGCCTGATACAGTAATTCTAGCTGGAGACTGATACTTGTGATAGGAGGGCAGTTATCAAAATAGCAACCATCTAATGCTGTTATTTTCCCATTCCTGCTGTAAGGGCAGCTCCTGGAGACACATCTGCAATGAGGCAGAGGCCAAGGGCCTGCTCGGGCAGAGTCTTTCCTCAGTCCTCCGTTCCATCTTGATGGCAGGATGCATGTGTTGGACTTGTCCTGGCAACAGGATGCACCGCAGCTGTGCTTCCCAATGGTCTTGGGAAGAGGCAGCCCCTGGAAAGCACAGAGCCTCCCTGCTGTGCCCCAAGTTCAGGCTTCCTGCAGGACCTCACAGGACACGGCATGGCTGACCTTTTAGTTGGACCACAGGATCTACCGGGCCATCCCTCCTGAATCCTTTGGTGTCTCTCACCTCTGGTTCTGTGATGGGCACTTGGCAGAAGAACCACAGATGACTTCATTGGCTGCTGTGCCGGGAGCTCAGCTGTGCCGAGCACTCACAGGTCATCGCTGAGATTTTGCATCTTAAATAGAGAAAAATAGCAATTCCTTCACATTAAACACTATGAGAATACACAAAAGAACATTTCCAGGAAAGCAGGCATGCATGAGATGAGGAAAAGGAGTTGATCTGGTTTCTGATTTGCACCATTAACTGTGGGATCTGCAACATTTCTCAACAGTTGAGAAACATTATGTGGATGTCTGCAGGTAATCTTGAGTCATCTTGGAGACAGAAGACTGAATCCTCCTCTCTATCCCCTGGTATTCTTTCTGTAACATGATGGTGTCCACATGTGTCCACACACAAATAATATTCTTTGTTTAAAAGTCCTAAATGATTCTGTAGGGACCTGATCTAATCTTCTAGATGAGCTTTCCCTTTCTCCAGCTGGTTTGGCTGGAATCTGAGGAAACAGTTACAGTATATGGTCTGCATACAAAGGAGAAACGTTGGTCCTCCGAGGACTGTTAGCTATGGTAGGAACGTAGTCCTTAGCGGGAGGGCTGGGCTCCAACTCCTGCCCTGCCCTGTGCTTTGAGAGGTTGTCCATGAGTTCTAAACTACAGCATTGCTCCCCCACATCTTCTGAAGGACGCTGACCAGACTGGTGACAAGGCAGCATGAGGCAGGCACCCATAGAAATAGATTCCCCAGGCCCCTCTCCCAGGTTCTCTCCTAAAGTACCTGAAACGTGCTTACTTTTATCTTCCTGTCCATCCTCTGAATTGGATTGTCTGGAAATAGTTACTTCCTTGTGGAAGTTCTTGCTGGTGGTATAAGATAGCTTGGCAGCATGTATGAGAAAACAGTTATATGGGGAAGAGGTTATTTTGAGATTTTTGTCTTAACTGGAAAAGTACCAAAAGCTGGGAAGTGCAAAATACATGTGGGGTTTTTTTTCCCCCTGAAATTTCACACCACTTTTCAAAATAAATTCTTCTGCCTTTAAGTGGGTGAGTCCTTGCTCAAAAGTAGTGATTCCCAAATGTTCATATTTGAGCCAAGAATAAAATCTCTTTTTATGCAATCTCTTCAGAGCCTTGAGAAAGAAAGAATTTAGTCTTCTTTTAGAGACTTTATTTTCTTTATAGAGCATAATGAGTTTGCTTTTCAAAGGAAAAACTGAGAATTGCAGTGAAGGGGCTCTGTTGTATCTTGGCTTGATTTTTATGCAGGATAAAGCTGTTTAGTATTTAATACAGTAAACTGTTTAAAAGGATAAGTTATATAATTACCATGAATTTTTAAATAACGATTAGTATTAGTATCTGATTGTCAGTCAAGGCTGTAGCTTTGTAAGTAGGAAAATGGTTGCAGATATAGTCAGAGCTTTTTAAGATTTTTTCCCTTTCTTTTTGTTTATCCTTATTTGCATATCTTAATTATGTAAACATGTTCAGTTTGGAAGCTGAAGTGCTATTTTATTTCTCCAAGTATCTTTTAGTATCAGCTCAGTGAGTTCCAGTTTTTAGGAGCTTGTTAAGTTGCCTGTGACAGTTTCTTCATAGTCAGATATAGCAGCTGATGTCTGACTGCTTTAAAATAATAATGAATGCCATAAAATTCTTTGTTTACTTAGTGATGTGATCCTGTAGCTTGATTGCAAATGATTAAGCATCCATATGGTGTATGGGAATAAGCAAGTTGTCCCTTGCTCTGTGATACATGTTGCTGGACTGCAGCTGACTCTTCAGGCTATAGGAGAACCTTGTGGTAGAATATGAGGTGGTATGAAACCACTCCTGATGTCAATCAGCTTGTCATATATGCTTGAGGGGAAGGGCCAGAAAGTAGCCTGCAAGCATTTCCACTTCATGGTATTGAATTGTGGTTTTATTGTTGTTGGTATTTGGCTACTAATGGGGTAGGAGTCGAACCTGTTTTATGGGTGTAGTTCACCAAATTCAGTTCTACTCCACTTCAAGAGAAACAGCACCAAATGTAAACAAAACGTCTCTTGCTTATTTAAGCTTTTGTAACAAAATTACTTGGGACTGAAAGCAGTAGCTTCTGTTCAGAGGCAAACAGATGCTTCTCAAAGCTGCTGCACTGGAAAGTATATTGGTCTCTGTGGCTCTCTTTTTATTGCACTCTACGCTAAACTTACAATCACAGGATTTAGAAACCCCTCCCCATGCACTTTTTAGTAGTGACCCAATCTTTCCATGGACTGTGGACTTGGGAATGGTCATTTAGCTGCCAGGTGCACCAGAAGAGCTCCCAGATGGAGACAGCAGGAATTCCTGAGGTCCCAAGCCATGCTGAAAGTTTCCTGCTGCAGCACTTAATATTGTAGTACAAGTGTGTCAGAAAGCGTTGTGTGAGGCAAAAGGAGATGATATTTAAAGATGAGCCTTGTTCTTTTACTAGTCATTTTGCAGCACCAGATAAATGATAATATTATTTGTTAGGAGAATTCCGTTGTGTTTGAAGGATTCTTCCTCTGCTCCTCAGTTTGTGAAGACCTGTACCAAGTGGGTAGACATGTTCATCAGTTAATCCAGGAATTTACACAAAGGTAATACAAAGTTCACAGAGTAATGATGGGGTATGACTATCAACTTGAACTGTTTGATATGTTCAGAGCAAGAGGATTTTTGTTTTGGTTTTTTTTTGTCTTTTCTTGAGCTTTTTCCTAACTGTCAAGTCAATCCCCAGGAATGATGGGTGTGGATGTGTCACATCCAGGTATCATTCTGGCAAAATCACTGACAAGCTGATGTGTGTGGTTATTGTTTGTTTTTTGGAGAAGGCAGATAACTCCACTTCCTAAGACAAAGAGAAACTTTTCTCAGACAAAGCTTGATCTCCTTGTAAGTACTTTTAAATCCTGCCTGTGTATTGCAGGTGCATGCCCAGACCACATGCTGCCTGGTGACCGCTACTTCTGTGAAGAGGAGGATTAGAATAAAGTTTCAGCCTTAATCCTGGGTTTCCTGTGCTGATTCATTTTACAATCTTATTCCTATTTAGTTGCCCCTGTGTAAAAAAGCATGTTTTTATTTCTACTTGCTCTCTCACAAAAAAAAAAAAAAGGCACTAGCAGTGGTATTTTGGTTTTTATTGTTGATGAACTATGTAAAGATTTATGCCTTTTTTTTTCCCCCCAGACTCTTCACAAGGTAGTAATTAGTCATGTGCTATGAAAATTCATCCAGAAAAATTACTTGGTTATCTGTTAATTAAAACTAAATGACAGCAATTTTGTATTTAGGGTTTTTTTATATTTATATTTCGGTTATTTGAAAGTACTGAAATTATTTCAGATTTGAAGTCTTATTTTTTTTCAATGCATGCTTTAGTTCACTCTGTTACTAAGAAACTCTATAGTAAACATATATGGTTTCTTATGTACAGAATTATATATGCTATAATTTAAAAAACCCACAGTTTTTGTCTTTGTCAGGGCTTGAACTGACTTGGGAGAATTTTGTGAAATGTGAAAAATAATTGTTCATTTTTTTAGTGGTTTTGCTTTTTTGTACTTTTATGATCTCTGCAGTTTTAAATGTGGTGTGCAAAAACTGAAATGTGTCTAAAATTTGTTATTGGCCAGGACAAGATCGTGCAACTAAATTTGTTCAGCGATATGTTTAATTGACAAAAAATTGGTAAAAGACTGTTTTTTCTTTACGGAGTTTCTTTTGTTTATCCTTGAAAGTTTTGTATTTAGGGAGCTATTTAAATCATCTGTCATCATTAGTTAAATCAATAGCAAGCATACAAGCTGGTTTAAGGAACAGGAAAATTAGTTTCTTGGTGTTCTAACAGATTTAAAAGAAATATTTTTGAGTTGTGTAGTAATGACATAGGATGCGTTTTTGATTAAAGAAAACATACTAGAAGCATATATTTGTGGTGGTTTTTTGTTTGTTTGTTTGTTTGTTTGTTTTTTTCCCCAGGTTTTCATGTCTTAATTTCATTTTCTTTACCAGTCTATTGAAAAACTGGGCTTGGTGCCCTGGTGAGTCCTCTGAGGGTTGTGTGAAAATCTAAAGTCAAAACCTCAGGGGTTTCAAAACCACTAAGTCAATAAAATGTTTGACGCGGAGTTGGAGTTAATTTATATTTGGGTGCTACAAAAGTGTAAATCCATGGTTAAGATGTACAGAGGTAAATGAAGTTACAGGGCCACCGGGAAAGATTTCAGATGTTGACAATTTCACTGATGTGTTTCTGTGAAATGATGGCCAGGGTTCCTCATTCTCACTACTCAAAAAGGTGCTTAAGTGGAAATTAAGCCTGTTGGGAGGAAGTGCTGATTAGCTCTTGTATACCATATGACAGAGTCATGAGCTTGCCCCCCTGCATGGGGAGGGAAGGGAGGAAAGGGAATTCTTCCGTCTTTGATCCATATATTTGTAATCTCCTACTGTTATTATTCAGAGGTCTAAAAATATATTGGATTCTGCTTCAGAAAGAAGATTGAATATACATTATTGTAGGAACAGTTTTCGGTAGTTTAGGAAAGAAGGCAGCTGTTGTATAAAAATGTCTACATAAGTCTAGAGTCTTCCTTTGAGACAAATAAATTTGTTTTCTATACAATTAAGTGCTGTTGGTTTGGGTTTTTTTTCAATTCTTAATAGAAGCTCAGCAGTAAGCCTTGAGCACAGAATAAATTCTTTATCCTGTGTGATTTGTGTGCATTTGTCTTTTAAATCTGTTTAACAGAGTAGTGCAACAAATTTGGGATTAGCAACATGCTAGTTAGCTTTGCTGGAGGAAGCTGGGACAGAAAAATGGGAAAGATCATGTTTTTTGCATTAGGTATGATGAGCTGACACAAAGATTAGCTGTATCGTGCATTTCTTTTCAAATGGTCCCTGACCTCATGGGTACAAGGAAGTTGAGATTCAGCTGTAGCAGGATAAATTTGGCAAAGAAAATAAGCACGGGTTTTGTGCTAATTTGTGTATTGGCAGAAAGATATTCTCAGCTCGTAGACTTTCCTTTTACCTCTCACAAATTTAAAAATAAGGTTGATTTAGTGCCAAATGTCATTTGTTACACATGCCCTTGTATTGTATTTTAGTGCTCTTTTCTGTTTGTAGTGCCTTTATTTTTTTCTCTGGATCTGCTCTGACACGTATGATATGGAGGGCTGTTAATGAAAGCAAATCAGGTACTGCTCACAAAAGTATCTGATATGTTATGAAATACACATTTTAAATTTCAGTAACATGAAATCTGGACTGTAAAATCCTACTTTTAATCTAGGCTTATTTGGTTAGGCTATGTTAAATCCACTCCTAAAAATACTCAAGCTTTTTTATATTATTATTATTATTTGAGATCAAATCTCTTTGAACTGTGTAGACACGCACCTGTGCTCATTTTAATCCCTGTGTAGTTTTCATCAATTATCACAGCAGGCCAGAAGAAAATCAAATTGTAAAATGCTTTTGAAAAGTAAATACATGCAACTTGGGGTTCAGGTTTCTGTTTTAATCAAACATCATTTGTATTCATGTTCTTAGACAAAGCTGGGTAAGGGAAGAGCACAAAAAGCCTTTTTTTGTTTTCATTGTGAAATATCTGTTTTGAAGTGCTCTGCTGTATGATGAGTGTAATACGTTTGTGTTTGTAGAGGAAGTCTGTGTTGTGTGTATATATGGGGGGGTTTTTATAAGCTGGAGAAAATCTAGGTCAAGAGATTTCATTCTTATTAATAACTTAAAGCTTTATTCCTCAAAAATTATCCTCCATGGCTAGAAAGCTTTCTCACTGGGGAAGCACTGCTGCTCTTAAACATGGATGGGAACACTTTCCTTTCCATCAGGGTGTTCATCTTAGAACCATAGAGTCATTTAGGTTTGAAAAGACCTCCAAGGTCACTGAGTCCAACCATTAACCTAACACTGCCAGCCAAGTCCACCGCTACACCATGTACCTGAGCACCACATCTACACAGAGGTGCGCTGATTCCGTCACTTCCTTAGGCAGCCTGTTCCGATGCTTGACAGCTCTTTTGGTGAAGAAATTTTTTCTAATATCCAATCTAAACCTTCCTTCACACAGCTTGAGGCCATTTCCTCTTGCCCTGTTACTTGGTAGAAGAGACTGACACCCACTTGGCTGCAACCTCTTCTCAGGTAGTTGTAGAGAGCAGTAAAGTCCCCCCTGAGTGTCCTTTTCTCCAGACTAAATGACCCCAGCTTCCTCAGCAGCAGCTCCTTATAAGATTTGTGCTGCAGACCCTTCACCAGCTTCATTGCCCTCTTCTAGATGTGCTCCAGCACCCCAATGTCTTTCTTTCCCTCTGTATTTTTGAACACCATCATAAAACCTCACAGGAACATGTTCTTTGTGTGTTTCTCAGTGTGAGGCCTAGCTTGGGGCTGGGGACCCTTGGCATTTCCCCTTGCCTGCTGTCCAGCCCCATGCCATGGTCCCAGCCTCCTGACCCATGTGTGACCGCACTCTACCCAAAAGAGGTCTTGTGATATTGATATAACAAAATTTGGCCACAGGACTGAATTTTTTGTTTTCCTGAAAACATACATCCCTGTCAGCAAAATAAACAAATCAATATGGAGGCATGCCAATTCTTGTTGTAGTTCATTGGGAGATGCTAAAACATGAAATCTCTCACTTGGCCTTGTCTAGCTTTCCTGTTCTTCTTCCTCAGCAGCTACTGCCCTGTATGTTTTGCTACATAGCACCAGTGACTTGGCCTGGTATTATGTATCTGAACTGGAAGCACTAGGAAAAATGCTGTTAAAATATGTAAACTGGAAGATTAGAGAAATTCTTCACTCTTGCAGCTACAGTAATCTACTGTATTAAAAGCTTTAAACAAACTTGGGGAAAATAGTTGCATGAAGCCTGTAATTTCATCTTAATCTTTTGTGTCACCCTAGACCTGAAAGCAAAGGTAATTAAATTAGGATAATTAACCATGGAATAACTTACACAGGGGGATGTAATGAATTTTCCATAAATTTGCAAGTTATGTAAATCAAGATAAGAGTCTTCTCATAAACATTCTGTTTGTAAGCTATGGACAAAAAAAAAATTAGGTCAATTTAGATGTCCTCTGTGTTGGCATTTTGAAGTTGTTTCTGGTGTAGTTCCTTCGAATGTTACGGTTTAGAACTTTATACTGTATTTTGATGTCTGGCACTATATGAAAGAATGCAAACTTGAGGGAGAAACGGTAATTTTTAGTTAAAATGTTTGTGTTCAAGACTCCTGTATTGACTTTCCTTTTCTCCTGCTCCTGCCCAAGATCTTGTGGATATAGCAGAGTTTGGAAAGCCTGTTTATGTGCTGCTACAGGACCAGCAAAACTGGGTTTGTGCAACAAAAGTCAAATATATTTACTGCTTTCAGGGGAAGTCTTCCAATATGTGGAGTTGCAGGTCCTAACTTCCCAAAGGGAGATGTGTAGAAGCCTGAGACATTGTAGTCAGCCCATGTGATTAATATAATTGCATCTTTGTGAATAACTTCTGTAGATGCGAAGCAGACTTTGAAGCAAGTCAGTTGACACCCACACAGAACCAAATTATAACATCCTGATTAAATTGCTAGGCAGTATAAATGCTAAAGTATTGTCAATACAAAGAAAGTTTGTTCCCTACAACTCTTCAAGTGTTGAAATTCACTTGAAATTTGCTGGATTAAAAAGTTAACTTGCATAATTACGTTATTTGCCTGTACAATGACCAGATATATCAAGATCATTAAAAACATAAAACACATGAGAGAATAATGTCAAATGTATTTTAGGAATACCTGTCAAATTCTGTTCACATCCCACATATTTTATTTTAACTTTTTTAGCTAGTGATAAAACGGTGACTTTTGGTCACCACTATTTTTTCTTGGAAGTATAATAAAATACTTCTTCTCTGGTCTGTGTCAAGCAGATTGAAACATATTATATTTGAATGCATCATATGAAACACTTTCTCAGCAGGGTCTGAGAAAGCATGCGTCTGAAAATTTATCCCCTTTTTTATTATCATCGAGCAGTGGTAGATGCCACATCTCTGGAAGCATTCAAGGTCAGGTTGAATGGAGCTCTCAGCAGTCTGATCTAGCTGAAAATATCCTTGCTCATTGCAAGGGGTTGAACTAGATGGCCTTTGAAAGTCCCTTCTAATGCAAACTCTTCTATGAGTCTGTGATAATAATTGGACATTTAAATGCATTGTTTCTACACTATGCAAATGTAGGAGTAGAAATTGTAGTACTGAAATAAAAATTTAAGATAGATACCTCTTTAGATGTTGGGCTTATTTTTAAAGTTTGTTCCTTCAATCTGTAGTGCTTTTGATACTTAATTTTGTATGTTGCACAAGCGTCTCCTTAGATGCCTCATATTGGCCTTCAGAATGTGCAAATTCAATGTTTGGGATTTAGTACTTGTTTGGGTGCCTGTCTTTATAAATAACTTGCACAGAATTTTCTGCAGGAACATAATGTTGTTAACTTTTACTAGGAAGAATACCATATCAAGATTTTATTAGCCTGGTAGAATCATCAAAATGCGCATCTTTAGGGATATGAAAGTGGCTCCAGTGAAAAATACCTGTTTCAATATAGAAAAATGTTGCTTGTGTTTTTTGGAGATTTTTTTGTAACCAAAATGACCAGTGTTG
>WEIT01029667.1:253163-283131 GCA_013389985.1 Dryoscopus gambensis | reverse complement strand
AGGATGGGTTTAAAGATGGGACCCCTCTTTTGAAGCCGCCCTGCAGCGCATGCAGGGGGGTCTGAGGCGTATCTGTACCCTCCGAGTTTCAGACGGAGCTTGGAAAACTTGTATCCCTCCCCCAGCAGCACACAAGATGCCCTCCCCCCTTCCCGGAGCTGGGAGGTGGAAAGGAGGAGGCTGCAATGGCAGTAAAGGGCGGCTTTGGGGCTGTCCCGCTTCCAGCAGTCTCTGCCTTCCCCCACTGGCCTTGCAGGAGTCCTGCAGCTTCTCCCCGTGAAAATACCCCGTGGAAAACCCTCTGCCCCTGTGCAGAACTCAGAGGTAATGCAGAACCTCTCCCCTTCCCAGAAATCAGGCTGTGTGTGTGTGTTTGCACGTGTGCGCACGCCAAGTTTCAGCCCGAAGAGAGTTTTATACCTGACTTACAACCCGCTGAAATAATTTTATTATGGAAGCAGTGACATAACTTGATAGTAATGCACACACACCACTCCGGTGCCAGGGGTTTCTAAGGCTTTTATGAGGTGTGTGTACAGGAGGTGACATGCCCAGCACAGGCAGAGCTGGCAGTACCTGGCTGGGACCCTTCCAGCGAGGGGCTGGTGGCCCCCGGCTGTCTGGCAGCACTGTGGAGATGGCTCCCCACACAGCAGACCTGGGAAAGGGACAAGGACATGAGCTGAAATAGCTCGTGGCAATGGTTGCCAGGAGCTCCTTCACCTGAGAAATTCTTCTCCTTAGTCCTGATGGGCGACAACAAAACCAATTTTGTGGGTGCAGCTGTTGATCAACTTCAGGCGAGTCCAAAGCAGAACTCCTCCTCCATCCCCTGTCGAGGAGGAGAGATTATCCGCTCTGTAGTGTGGCCCACTGGCATCAGAGCCGTGTAGCAGTGAGTGTCTGCTGCCCTGGGCCATGAAATGAGATGCCCTGGCTGGTGCAGTCGTGTTTGAGGGAGCTGGGACAGCCCTGAACAGCCAGGTAACTCTGGAGCATCCCCAGGGACCAGGTATTAATTGGAATGTAAAACTTTATCTGCAATGTTCTTGCTTTGCTGCTGTTAAGAGGATAAAATCTTCCATTACCCTGTGACTTCTGAGTGTGCAGTCGTGGCTAAAGGTAGACCAGAGACAAGAGAGAGAAGTTTTGGCCAGTTGGTCACTAGTTCATGCCTGGGTGGCATTCAGCACCCAGTTTGCTTTGCAGAATCAGTAAAGATGAGGGGCTGCTGTAAACCTGAAAAAATGTGTTTGTGCTACAGCACTTGATTCCAAAATTGTCCTAGAAAAGAACAAGTATGCCTTTGTAAAAAAATTGTGTGGTTTCTACTGCCCATCCCACTACTGTGTGAGAAGCTGCCTGGAGAGCAATACTTGTTCAGATGATGTTCTGAAGGGATTGATTCAGAAACTATGGCACAAATGCAGTATGAGTAAAATAGCAGCTTCCATTTATAGTGACAGCATCACGAAGGCCGGAAAAGATCTCCAAGGTCAGAGAGTCCAGTCTTTGGCCTCATACCTGCACTTACCTGATCTGCAGGGATCTCTGTGCTGCCCTTTTTAGTGAGTTCACCTATGGAGTTTATAGGAAACAGGGCCCAGATTTGACAGGTGAACAAAATACGTGAAGTAGGATTTAAAACCCTCCACAGACCTCAGGCCATCTCACCTCTTACCCGGGACCAGCTGCTGAGAACACCCCAGAGACACAGGGTTTTAGCCTCCAAAGACCTCTGGTGGTTTGACTCCCTCGTCCGTGTGTCACAGGGCCCAGAGGATCAGCTCTTGGCTGCAGGGAGCTGGCAATTCATCTGTTTGGCACTTTCCTGGCCGTGCAAGAGGTAAGAATAGGAGAGGTGTATAGCAAAGTCCAGCTTCATCATTTCTAGTAAGATCAGATGAAAATACCAAGGAATTACTTTGTTTAACATGAGAATAGGGAATATTTTTAATATTCAATATGATTAATTTACAACAAATTCTAAGTAGATTAATTATACATACATCATGTTTCTTTTCCCAGATGATCATTTATCCAGATAACTCTGCACACCAACAATTAGAGCAGCATTCCCAGTGCTCTGATAATATTCTCTGGTGCTCCCAGGCTCAGCCTGCTCAGCTGAGCGATGGATGCGCTGTGCAGCAGCTGAGCACAGCAGTAACAGGTTGTGGGATGATAAAGCATCCTGCAGGAAAGCCTGGGGCTCCTGTGCCAGAGGAGGGTGAGAGCGAACCTTCCAGTAAACTGGTGTTTTCTTGCTTCCAGTCTTTTCCTCCTGGCTCTTAAACACTGGCCAGAGGATGAGGTTGGTTGCGGCCTGGTTTATCTGCAGTTCCAAAGCAGCACATCACCCCACAATCCTGTGAGGGAAGCCTTTGGGATCTTTCCAGTCTTTAGTTTTTCTCAATTAATAATTTGAGGGTTGCTTATTACTAAGTCTCCCACTTTTAGATAACATGGGGAGGTGTGAAGGAAGTGCTGTTCAGACACAAACTGATCCCTTCTCAGCTTCAAAGGGCGAATCGAAATCCTCTCCCTGTTCCTTCTCTTGGGCTGTGGTGACACCGATGGCCTTGCTGAGCTCTTGCCAAGGCTGCAGCCAGGGCACAGCCCTTTCCCAGCTCCTGCTGGGCAGCAGGGGCGGGGTGGGACTGGTTTTGAGGGCCATCTCCTGAGCGGAGTGCAGGCAGTGTGAGCAGGAGGAACCTGGGATGGATTCTGTGGGTCACGTTTCAGCAAACATTCCCTGCAGCCTGCTGCAGAGTGAGGCAGTTACCGTGCCTGTGTAACCAGCACGGGATCAGATGTTAACAAATTGTTCCCTGGGAGGGTGGGCAGGCCCTGGCACGGGGTGCCCAGAGCAGCTGGGGCTGCCCCTGGATCCCTGGCAGTGCCCAAGGCCAGGCTGGACACTGGGGCTGGGAGCAGCCTGGGACAGTGGGAGGTGTCCCTGCCATGGCAGGGGTGGCACTGGATGGGCTTTAAGGTCCCTTCCCACCCAAACCAGTCTGGGATTCTGTGATTATTCTGTCTGCTTTCACTTGTGAACAGGTTCCAAGTCTACGGTGGTTTCAATGCCCACACCACACTCAGGGCTGCTCCACCCCTTCGTGCACCTGGAGGAAGAGGTGGTGAGCACGCAGCTCACAGTCCTGTCCTTTATCCAGTAACTATAAACACCAGGCTTTTCTCAAGCTGTCTGTTTTCATTCTATATTTTTATAATTAATTCTCTCACCCCTCAAAATCTTGCCTAATTGTCAGTCCTGGAATGAGCCCCATTCCTCTCGGCCAGGGTGGGAATGTGCAGGATTTCTGCTTGGTGCCTTGATGCCTGCAGGTCTTGAGCTCAGTGAGCTTATGCAGAGCTGTGCTCGTGTTGGAAGTTAAACTTAGTCTTTAAAGAGTCTGCAAGATCAGCAAGGAGGATTTTAAGTTCCTCCCAGCAGAAGCTTTGTCCATTTGGCACCCGCAGCCACTCCAAGGCAGACTGTGAAGTCTCCAGAACAGTTGGATGATGCAGTGTTAAAACAACTTTCTGCCAGTGCTGGTAACCTGCCATGTCTTGGCTGAACTACCTCTAGCTGAAGAACCACATATGAATTTGCATTTTCAGAGGGAATTTCCTGTGAAGCCTGAATGCACTTTCTCAGTGACAGCAGCCTATTCAAAACTGCCTTGGCTCACCTGAAGCACTCTTGGCTTTCACCGAGTGTCCACGTTCACATTGTGGCTGTTGAAAAGTTATCAGAGAAGCTGTTCCGTGTTTTCCAAGAAGCTGTTTTGAATTCTCCACTAAATACTAAGCAGAGCTCTGCTGTGCTGCCATTTTTGGTGAGGTTTCAAATGGTTTATTTTTGTGCTATGATGAATTTTAATAATTGCTATAAGTATGCTATTAGTCAAAATGAAGGAGAAAGAAACCCAATTATTAAACTAGACTGCTGTGACTGGAATCTATAGCTGATATATTAAAGCCCAACTGTCATGCTTAATAATTAACTCAACCCGCTGGCAATACTGGAAAAGAAAATGAACATTAATAATGAGTTAACCGATCATTATTTTTTTCCCTCCTACCATTAGAACAATATCTTGCAGTATATCAATTAAACAATACAATGATTTTACATCATATACACTGTGTGCTTTCGCCAGTGCTTTGCTGCCTCCTGCTTTCCCAACACCACTTTTATGTAATTAATGCCTTTTTCCAAGTCTTCCTTTGCTGCCTTGGGCTGTGCAAGGCCTGAGGGAGCCAGTACAGGGAGCAAATGTGACTCAAAATGCCCTGTCTGCACCTGAACCAAAGAGGAATGATCCACACCCACACTGACAGGACCTGTGAGGCCTTTCTGAGCACTCTGAGGCTTCTAATTCAGGTCCTCGCTCAGCACAGCTCACCCACCTGCAGCAGCCAAAATCCTGCCTTTGCTGTGGAGTGAATGCCCCCCAAGCTCAGCTGTGCTCCTCTCTCAGCGGGCTGGGAGCCAGTTCTCTGCACAGGAGGGCACCTGCCCACCCTGGAAGGTGTGCTGATGTCACCTGGAAAGCCCCACCTTTGCGGGACTGGCTTCGTGACCAAGATTTTCCCCAGGTAATTTCAGAAACTTGGGGTCTTCCAGTGATAAATGTTCTTGCAGGGAGGATGGATAGGCTCTCATTAAGCAGTGCCCTCAGTCACACGTGGGAGCAGCCTCAAGGGACTCATTTTAATTTGGATTTTATCTCTGCATCTCGGCAAGCTCTGCCAGCCTCATCTTGCAGTCCTGCAGAAACCACCCTTTGGGCTCTGAACCTGCTGATGTTTGCAAGGGAGCCTGAGAAACAGCAGAAACATCGCACAAATTCAGAGTGCTACTGGAGTTATGGCAGAGATGATGATTCCCTGTGTGTGTGGCAGACAAGGGCTACCCTCTGAAATGTTTTGAGGTCTTTAGTGCCCACCAGAGGCCTCGGGATAAGCCAGATCCCTTTGTCCATTTTTGTACATTTACCTTTTTTTTTTGTTTGATTTTGGTTTTTATTTGAGGAGGAGCCCAAACTCTCCAAACAGAAACCTGGACCTAATGAGGTCAATAAGAGCTTATCAAACCCAGGGCAGTGCCCAGTGTCCCCAGTGGGCTGGAGGCACTGATTTCTCGTGCCCTTACTGTCCCTGGTGAGAGGGCTGGCGTAGACACTGCTGTGTTCGGGGATGGCTGAACTTGAGGACAGCTTTGTTTCCTCCCCATCCTCCCCAGGGCAGCGCGTGCTTGGGCAGGAGCATCCCCTCCCCACTGCCGGCCTTTGCTGTCTGTCCTAGGTTACAGTGTAAGATGTGTCCCAAAAAATATTCTATCACCATCTGTTGAAGCCAGGTGTGGGGATGTTCCCTGCCTCCTCCCTCTGGATTATCTCCTGTTAATGGGCCAGCTGCTGACACCAGGTGGGGCAGAGTTCTTTATCTCTCCCGTGACCCATCCTCCCTCCAGGGGGACATCTTCTGTTAATGGGCCATCAGGCGTGACTCATCATCCCATTGTGAGATGTTCCACCCAGAGGGAGGAGCCAAGCATTCCCACCTGGATATAACCTGGGGTTTGGAGCAGCACAGGAGCCTTTTCCACTGGACTCTCAGAGGAAGACCAGACCCTTCTCCACCGCCACTGGACCTCCAGAGGAAGACCAGACCTTCTCTACAGAGTTACTGCTCCAACAGAACCATCACTCCAGGAGGACTGCAGCCACCATTTGATTGCACTGCTGCCAACCCCCTGACTGTCAGGGGGTCAGGATTGTACTCTGACTCTGCCAGTGGGTTGTTTTTTGTACTACTACATTTATTTTATTTTTCCTATTAAATTGTATTTCTGACTTGAAGTCTCTCACTAGTTTGAAAGCAAACTAGTACACTGTCCTTCCTCTGCTGTCCCCTGCCCCCTGCAGACAGGGATGGGCTGTGAGATCCCTTCCGACCCAAGCCGCTCTGCGATTCCCTGATCCCGTGATGCCCGCTGCAGTCCCAGCTCCCTCCCGGTGTCCCGGTCCTGCCGGGAGCCACGCGCGGCTCCGATGGCCGAGCGTGAGCAGCTGCAGCCCGGCTGGGAGGGCGCAGGGCTGGGGCTGGTGTCTCCAGCAGGGCAGAGCTGAGCTGGCTCCGCAGCCGAGGGCGGCTGGATCCGTTTGCTGAAGGACGTTAAGCTCCAGCTCGGGGTTTCGGGTTATTCCAGGAAATCTCCCTGTGAGCTTGCCCCAGAGGTCAGCTGCTCCTGAGCACAAAAGCAGCAGGAAAACGACTTCCAGCCCTCACCTTGGTGCTGGCAATAAATTAAGTGATGAAATACCAGAAAAGCGCCTATGAAAGAAGTTGTCCTGCAACTTGAGAAGGAAAAATGAAGGAAATCCCTGGACTTAGGAGTTGGTTGTAGGACTGAGGAAGGAGGGAGTGCTGCTTTTGGATGTGAAGGAGACATCAAAGTATCTTTAGACTGAAAAGGGATAAACATTCTTTGTGGAGAAAACTTCCCTAAATCTGGGGTTGGCTGTGTCAAGGGGGGGAGCAGTTTGGAGCCATGACTCACTGCATGGAGGGTATTTACTCACCCACTTGCTTTAGATAAATCCCCCTGATGCCGACGTTATCTGACACTTTTCATTTTTCTGTATTTAACAGGAACCAAAGTACAAGTCTCTACTCCAGGAACCATTGCCAAGGAGATGATTATTCATTAACTCTGGGTAAGGAAAAATGGGCTTAGCAACATCTAAGATCTCTGGGGGGAGTCTCTACATTAATTTCCTGTCAAATTCCTGTTGGTATTCTGTGTAAGCATTACTCCAAATTAATAATGCAAAATAACTAGAAAGTAGCAGAAACCCCAAGGCAAATATTGCAGGTTTTAGCCAGAATGGGTTTAATTGATATTGCTTTATGCATCCTTTGCCTCTGAAATGCGAACTATTTCTGGTGCTGTTACCTGAATAATTCACTGTACACCTTCTGTAGAAACTATAGCTAAAGGACATTTTACCTCTCAATTAGAAATGGTGGAATAATAATTGATAATCATGCATTTGATTGATTTTCACCATCATTGTTGAGAATATTTCTTATTAATAAATGCCTTCATTAATAGAGCAGTGTCATAGACTATAAATAAATTATTTGGGATACTTCCCCCCCATCAGTCACTGAATACATCATTCTTGACTATGTCTGTTCATTAAGCCAGCTGCATTCCATTAAGAAAACAATATAAACCATAGTTCAGGGAAAGACTCTGTAATGCTTTAAAAATCCACAGGGAATATTTCTCTCATATCAACATTTTTATAGATGTAATCTTTTAACCTGGAAACGCTGTGCCCTGGGTCTAATCTGCGGAAATCACCAGGGCCTTTGGGATAAACAGGCTGGAGTGTGGAGCCCAGCTCTGGCTGGGACACGGAGGGGGCTGGGAGAGGGGAGGGACGCTGACATCGGGGGGTGCATGGGCTGAGGGGTCTGAAACAAGCACTGCGGGGCCGTGCTGAAGTGCCTTCAGAACGTGAGCACAGCCTTTTCTGAGGGAGGATTGTGGGAACTTGGCCATTAGGAAATGCAGGAAGGCTGGTGCTGCTGTCTCTGCCTGCCCCAGAGCTGGACTTCATCATCCTTTTACACTGAAAGTCCCCCTAATAACTGCACAGATTAATGACTGCTTGGCAGTGAGAGTTGAATGCAATTCATGCTCATTGCTTAAACCTTGGGAGAATGTCTCACACTGGCAGCAGTCTCGCAGTACCCACCAAAGCACCCACTACCATTTTTCCCACAATTAAGTGGGAAACCTTTGAGCATTTAACATCATCTCCTATAAATTCTCCACCTAATCATCCAAAGAGGAGCCAGTATCATTTTGATGTTTAAGCAGGAATAATCCCCTTTTCAAGAGTCTACTCCCTCCTTTTTATTCCTGTGACTAATTGATCATGCATTCCTTGCTGATAAATGCCCGTTAGTGTGGTTGGTGGCAGGAATTAATGAAACCATAAATTGCATGTAGTCTGTGGTGATTCTTCCCTTTGCAATCTGTCTGGGAGATGAAATTCCTTGGCAGTGCAGTGTGTCAGGGGATGAGAATGCCTTTGTTCTGGGGAGAGCTGCAGCATCACAACCACTTCAAAGGTGGATAAATACTGAAGGGGGGTGAAAGCTCTGATCTGCTGAGCCTCCCTAGCACTGCAATGCAATGGTGGAGATAGGTGAGAAAGAAAAGGGTCAGATACCATCCACAAAACAACCCAAACCCACGTGCCTCCAGTACCACCTAAGTTCAGTTTAATTAGTTTAACTTGGTTGGAGATGATGGAAAAGAAGCAGCAGTCCCATTAAAGAACAAACCTTGTCTTACGTCCACAGTTAGCAGGAGCAGAGTGGAGTTGAGCATCATCCCTGAAAGTGCTGGACGGGGCTGGGAGCACCCTGGGGTAGCGGGAGGTGTCCCTGCCCATGGCAGGGTGGAATCAGAAGAGCTTTCAGGTCCCTTCCCACCCAAACCACTGCATGATTCTGTGATTCATCCCGAGGTTTATCCGTGTGCACTGATGTTTTGCTGCTGCAGCGGCTCCCTGGCGGCTCTGAGAACCCCAGCACCCAAAGAACCTGCAGGGAAACCCCTCTTGGCCTTCTCCTCATCAGCAGGGTGAGCACTGCAGCTCCCTGTGAAACACCCTGCTGCTCATTGCTGCTGTTTGGCTGGACGCGCCTGCAGCCAGCCCCACCTCCCAGGCTCCTTGTCGGGCTCGTCAGAAGCTGCACGAGGGCTGGTTGCTGATACCGGTAGATGAGGAGATTCCCCGTGCTGCCTTGCCGAGGCGGCCCCACGCTCCTGCCAGCACAGCTGCAGCACCTGGTGGGCTGCACTGCGGGCAGAGGGGCCGGGTGATGTGCCCTGGGCAGCGCCTGTGCGCTCTGGGCAGGGGCAGGGCAGCCAAGAGGGGCTGAACAGCACAGGACCCCATGGCTGTGAGGGGAAAAACAGAAGGGAAAGAGGAAAAAGAGTTAAACAGAAAGGGCAAACCCACTCTTGCCTGGTGAGGGCTGTGTTGGGATCTCTCCCACCGCTTGGGGCTCCGTGGAGTGCTGGCTGCCTGAACTTCCAGCGTTGTATCCCAGAATTGGAGTCGAGCTCCTGAAGGCATTTCCTGAACTACTAACTCAAAAGAAAGTACATAAATTTTTTTTTTCCCCTGTTATGAAGATTTTTGTCTTACATCTTTCTCATTCCCCTGGTACAATATATCTAATGTAAAACTTGACAGGAACATGGAATATTGCCCAAAGGTAGTGGCTACTGATGAAATACCATCCTGTGCCTTTTTCTCCCCAAAGATTTGCAGGTTAGACTGGTGCACATGTGCACAGTGTGCTCTTACAAACTGCTGTGCTGGTCTGGGCTTATGTAGTAGCTCCGGTTTTGCATTAAATTTTTAATGTGTTCTCTATGCAATTATGCTCTGTGTGGTATCCTGTTATTTCCAACTTGGATTGCTTCAATTATTCAATGAACATACCAAAGAAATGCCATTTACAACAGTCTTGAAAAATCTGGAGAGGTCTTTGCTCTTACTAATGTTCATATGTATCACATATGAGACAAATTCTATCGCTAGGCCAATGTTCAAGTCAGTGACAAGATCAATAGGTGTTTAAAAAAGAGGGTATTCTGAGCCTCTGTCTCAGGAATATCAAATAACATTTCATAAACAGGCAGCATTTCTAATTACAAGTTTATCCTGGGTCACTGCTTTTTAAAAGACCTTTTCTGGGATTGACAAACCGAGGAAAGAGCAGCCAGCTGCCCAGAAAGGGCTGAGAGTTGGCTCTGCCACTCTGCTCACCTTGGGGAGGCCACGTTTGCTGGGTGCTCTATGGGGGGCTCAGGATATGCAATTATTCATTAATTTTTTTTTTCTGCTAAGGTTTTTATAAGTCAAAATCGGGATGTTTCTCCCAAATGTACTAAATCAGAATCAAACTCCAGTTGCTGGGAGAAGGGAGGTTCTCCACGCCTGAGAAGAAGTGGAGGGGTGAATTTCAGACACGTGCTGGGGGTCTGCTGCAATCCTCGGTTATTTTTGGGTAGTGCCTGCCAGAGGACCTTGCTGACATGTTCATTTGGTGATGAGAACTCTTGGATGAGTTTCCCAAGCAACAAGGCACTGGCTGTGCTGCTTCCCACTCTCACTAAAGGCGAACTGGATACTTAAAGGATGACTAAAACGGAACAAATATTTAAAATTTGTGAGTACTAGTGAAGAAATTAAGAAGAAATTAATTATGTAAAGTAAAAAGGCAAAGCAGCATGACATTAAGGAAAAAGGAAGTGTAAATTTTGTATTAGAAACATCTTCCCAGATGGACACATCAGGCTGTGACAAAAACCAGTCAGAAGTCTCAAGAGATGAAACGCTGGATTAATCGTTGTTAGGAGCCAACATTTGATAGCTAGCATGGGAATTTGGAAGACAAACTAGGAATATACTATCAGCCCATTGTAGTGCTGGACGAAAAGGGCTCTTGATAGGTTTTTTTTCCAAGTGAATAAAAGTGGGAGGCAAACTGGCTTGCCAAGAGGAATAGTTAGCAATTAATGAAAAATAGCTTTGCTCTTTGTAGGCTTTACAGATGCACGGATGGGACAAACATTTCTTTGGTCCTGATTCAGCAGGTTCACGCGGGTCACACAATTCACAGCACAGAGCTCTGGCCTGACCTGCGCAGAGCGATCTGCTGGAGAGCCACGGACCACAGGAAAGCCTTTGATCTCTGTGTGTGCCTGCCAGTTGGCCACCGCTGTGTCAGAAATGCCTCTGCTGTTCGTGGGGAATGTGAGTGTGATAAAGGGAATTTCAGAGCGTGCCGTACGCAGAGCCGCCGCTTCCTCCTGCCTCCAGAATGTTCTGTGGCTCCAGAACCAGCTGGAGGGTAACACTTCTCTGTACTCCTCCAACACCACGTGGAGAAACGAGCAAAGCCAAGCTCAAAGACCCTCAGACGACTTGGATTAAATCATTTGTGGCCACAGAACATTTCCTCTGGCTGCATAAGGAGACTCTCATCATTTCTAGGGCCACCTCAGCTGCCAGCGGTGGCAGTGGTGGCCGTGTTGTCCCAGCACTGCCCAAGTGCAGTCCAGCCTGCAGGGATGGGCACTGTGCAGTCAGCCTGCAGCAAGAAAAAGACAGGAAGGAGAGCGTGCCCGGGATTTGCAGGAAGACATAAGGCTGAATGCCCTGAGTGCCCAAAACACATTGAAAAGTGCTCGTTTTGATGAGTTGGCCATACAGAATTTCTCAGAGGAGCTGAGCAGTAAGGAGGAAGAGGTGCAAAACTGAAGGCCAAGGAGGCTGCAGGTCTGACGAGGTCCCAGCACCCTCCACGGGGCAGGAGCCTGGGGGCAGGAACGGGAGGTCGCAGGGATGCGCTCCCTGCCTGCGGCCAGAGAGGGTGTGGGGAACTCGTGTGTGCTGCTGAGGGGCACGGAGCAGGAGGGATTGTTTGGGGGAAAGGAGAGTCTGAGCTCTCCTGGGGGCTGGAAGGGCTCCCAGGACAGCCCTGCTCAGCCGGGTGTGGAAGTGTCAGGGTGAGGAGCTCCGGTGGGATGGCAGGAGCAGCTCTGGGAGTGAAGGTTCTGAACCGACTGGCACAGCCTGGTCTCTGCCTCACAGCCACCCCTCCTCTCCAGCCTGCTCCAAGCAGCAGCCTGGTTTCTGACATCTTGCTGAGAGCTGGTTCCTTGGAAATAAGCACCAGACCTGACAGCCCTGGACTTAATTGAAGCCGTGAGCATTCTGGTCAAGTACAAGTTATGGACACTTACGGACGAGTGAAAAAGTGTGGGTGTTTATTTGTTTGGTTGGTTGGTTGTTTGTTTGTTTGTTTAGGTGAGTTGTTACTCTGTTTGCCACACTCTAAATTGGCCTTTCGGCTCTTTGTGACTGGTCACACCAAGGGACAGACAAGAAGGCCACTACTGCCTGAAGCCCACTGGCGTTTGCAGAGAGGCACGAAATCCCCTCACAGCGTGGGGCTGAGGGGAGGATTGTGCCCTGGAGCCTCACCCCCGGCAGGAGCTGGACCAGGAGCAGGACACTGGGGCCAGACGTGCAGGGCTGTGAACGGGGGCACCTCAGGCCACGGGGAGCAGCGTGGCCATCCACGTCCCCACGGTAAGGTCCCTCTCAGCCAGCCTGCCAGGAATCCCTGCTCACCCCCCGAGCGCAGGGGGAAGGGGGGCAGTGTGTGTGACAGAACAAACCCTGCCCCACACCTCTCCCGTGCAAAGGCCCCTGGGCCGTGCAGCCAGCGAGGTTTGGCACCAGCAAACTCCGCTCGCTCTTGCACAACACAGCATTACCCATGAGGGAAAGCCCCAGCGTTCTGGAAAGCCAGGCCCAAGTTTACACGCTGCTGGGAATGTGTTTCCATTGCACAACAGCATGGCGAGCTGCTCTGGGATGGAGGTGGAGCAATTTTCTCTGTAGCTCTCCAGGAGCGGGATAAACCACATTTATTTTTCACACCACATAAGGATTTATGGGGAATGTTGACGTGGTTGTGTCTGTCTGTCAAGGGTACAACAGCAGCTTCGGCATTTTTTTGGCACAGCTTTTTAAAATCCAACTGTTTACTGACTTGTCATCTTTGTCTTACAGTAAAAAAAGGGTAATTTTGTTTTGCACTTCAGGGATCTGTTGAGATAATCTCATCTCCCTAGTTATGAATAAAATGAGGTGTGATTTTCACATGTATATATTCAAACTGCAGCTACCAGCCTGTCCCTCATCTTGCAGGAGCAATGCCTCCAGCTCATACACTGATTTAATATTTTATGGGTTTTTATAGCAATTTTCTTTCCATAACAGGTACAGAAATCTGAGCATACATTCCTGCACACTGTGTATTGAACTATAAACAGGAACTCCTTTCTCTGGGCATTAAATTCAGTTTACAAAACAATGTTCTTACTGCAGCCAGGACTGCCAAGCAAAATATTTGCATATTCCCTGCTCTGACAGCCTGGCAGTTGGGGAGGGTGGGTGGTAGCAGAGCCACAGCATTTACCTTTGTTAAGCAGCAAGGGCTTGAAAGAGGATTTTATGCATTAAATGCCTAGAAAGGGTTGAGAAGAGAGGGCTGAGGCTCAGGGTGATACATGTCTGAGGGACTTACTATAGGAACTTGGGTGGAATTAGAGAAAAACCAAAAATTCAGATCAGCCTCCAAGATAAAGTCCTCGGGGAGTGGTGCAAAGGCTGGAAATTGAGACTGGGGCTAAAGGAGGGAAATGAGAGAACCAAACAAAGCCTTTGGGTTTGCTCTGTCAAAGCTTTTCCCTTTTATCCAGTCACTCTACATAACTGTGGGTAATCTAACAGTGATGCTGCAATTCTAATAATCACCTGAATTTTCATGTGAAATACTTTCTGGTTTTCATTGCTGAAAAAAAAAATGTATTAAAAATATTTAGGTTTATTTAAAGCCCTGCCTAGTTTCTGAAGGTGCACATTCAATGGAGGTACAATTCCAGTCCATGGTGGTTGCCCTGTCCTTGCTCTGTCCTCTCCTCCCTCCCAACAATTCAGCCCCAAGAGCTTCAGGAGACAGAGCCTGGGATGGTTTTCATTAGGCTGAAGGGCTAAGGGAGGTTTTTCTACAGATCTTTACAGTGAGGGTATGTCCAGGAAGGAACCCAGCTTGCCTTTCACATCCCAGATTTGGGGTTGTAGTCTTAGAAATAAATTTAAAAAAAAAAGAAAAAAAAAAATCCCCCCTGTGAACTGAGCATACATTATCATTTGCTGTGAATTTCCAGGGCGTTATCAAACTCCACCTGGCCAGCTTCCCAGTGTCCAGCTGGAACTGCACGGGGAAGAAGCAGTCCCTGACAGGAGTTTGGAGCTGAACCAAAGGCTCTGTGCACAGAGGGCCCTGTGGAATCAGGTGCTGGGCAGCCCCAGCTTTGTGTCTCCCACCAGCATGGCTGGGCAGTGCCAGGGTAAGTATTGCAGGAAAAACTTCTTAGAAAATCACAAATACTTTTGAAAAGGCCCAAATTTAACCCTTTATTTTGGAAATACCCATACAAATTCATGGAGTCCCTGCTGGTGTCCTCAGCACAGAGTGTCAGGAGTTCCTGGCACGGCAGCAATGGCAGGGAAGGGAAGGGAAGGGAAGGGAAGGGAAGGGAAGGGAGTGGGAGTGGGAGGGGGAGGGGGGGGGGGGGGGGGGGGGGGGGGGGTGNAAGGGAAGGGAGTGGGAGTGGGAGTGGGAGTGGGAGTGGGAGTGGGAGTGGGAGTGCTCAGTCACTGCCTGTGGGGGACTCCTGGCGAGGGATGGCTCTTCTTTCTGGTTAATTCAGCAAGATAGCACATCATACCCTAGAATCCAAATACCTGCTGCCATCCTGCTGGTAAGAACCCTGCAGCTGTCTGGAAGCTGCCTGCATTGCACCACAACCACAGGAACACCTTGGGGAGGGTACCCAGCTGACAGGCACTGCGAGGGAGGCAGGCTGGTGAGTGTCATCCGACCAAAGATCAGCAGAAGCAAGACAAAACATGCAACTCGTTAAGTAACCCCATATGATCTTTTGAGTTCCAAAACCTCCTCAAGTCCGAGAAGTTCCCATTAGGAGGAGGGTTTGAGTCAAAAGGAATCCTGTGGTTTGCCAGAGCAGCAGCAGCAGGGCTGGAAGTTCCCAGGCAGGGCTGCCTGGGGATGCTGCTGCAGAGACGGTGTCGGTGTGCCTGGGGACAGCTCTCTGGGAAAAGTTTTGCTGCAAATTCTAAATCAGTGCAGATAACTTGTGTGAGTGAGTTTCAGAAGCCGTACAGCCTCCCAGGAGTGAGTGTGTGTGTGTTACAGATGCCTGGGGAGGATCCTCTCTGTCGCGCTCCGGGTGAGCCTGGCAGGGACTGGGACGGCCTCGGCTGCTCCAGTCACAGCCACTGCTTGCTCAGATGGGCACCAGGCACCTCCAGTGTTCTGTGGGTATCCGTGAAATTGGGTGTTTGGAAAAGCTTGAAAATATGAGAGTATACTGGAACATTTCTTGGATCAGGCTGCTGCATTACTCATGCGTCGTTAATTCTCCAAATATTAAGGGAACATTTCCTAATATTGGGCCCTAGTCCGTTAAAGACACACAGAACAGCTTGCTCAGGTTGAAGCACGATGTCAAACAGCCTCGGCCCGGCAGCTCCAGGCAGGAGGGGAGGGAGGAGCCCCGGGTGGGGCTGCTGGTGCCGGGCAGCCGGGCTGTGCTCGCACAGATTCCCATTCACACTGCGCGCTGCGCGTGGACGTGTTCCACCAGCCCCCAGCTGCCTCACTGGTAGTGCTCACACGGCCTCACTCCCAGGCAGGATCCTCTCCTGTCACAGCAGACCAATTTAAAGCTCTTTCTGCAAGTCCATCTGTAACTAAAGCCACTGCTGACTCTGCCTGCCAGCCCGAGTTTGCAGAGAACGCAGCCGTAGCACTGCTGGCGTTGGGAGTGCGGAGTCCTCACCTCTGGTTTTTAGCTGCTGCCATTCCAGTGAGTTCCTCCTCTTTTCCGGGCTTAGAGCTGCCCTGGCGCTTTCACTGCATTTGTCACTGCCACGCCAGAGGCACAAACAGAAAGTCAAGTGAGCCTCATCTCCTCTCTTTATGCTGGTCCATAATGATGCTACCCACTGCTTTACTGCTCGCGCCCCAGCTCCTGTGAATCTGATAGTTGTGCACAGCACTTCGGAATTGAGAGGAGTTGGGAGCGTGTCAGCAACCAACTGCTTTATTCTGTTATTTTTCTGGATGAGTGGAGCTGTCCCCTGCGTTTCAAGGTCGGCTATGAAGATGGAGTGTGGAATTGGTAAATGACAGAAGAAGGGACCCCAGGGAGAGGCTGCTCTGGGCTCAGCAGGCGTTCCCACTGCCAGCACTGTGTAATATTTCATGGCTTTCTGCAGTTTTTAGATGCCTTGTAGGTAGACACCTATTTAGTTGCAGCCCTAGATGGACATGGAAAGCAACAAAAATGGCAAGGGCAATGTATGCAATGAGGGGAAATCAGCTAAAGGTGAGTGGCAGTGCCCTGGAGGCTGGGGGTCTGCAGCACACGTGGCCTGCCAGGAGCTGCCTGATTTCCCTGTTTTCCCTGGGAGAAGTGGAGAGCTTCTGCCTCTGGGATCCGCTTAGGATGGAACCAGTGATGTGTGCAAACCCGGCCACCCCTGTGAGGAGGTGCTCAGAATTGTGCTCTGTCTGCCTGAGCTAATGGAAATGGGTCTCTGAGCATTCCCCAGTTCCCAGGGGACTGCAGAGTCCTGCGAGCTCGAGCACCCTGAGCGCTGGTGGAGCCTCTCGTGTGGCAGAGGCAGAAGCAGGAGGGAGCGAGGAGTTGGACAGGTTGGATAAGCCGTGTAATCCCTGGGCCCCAGGGACATTCCTGCTGCAGCAGAGTGAATTTTGCTGTAAAAACTTACAGTCTTCATTTGCCCTTGCATGTAGGACACTTCAGTTTGGAGAGTGCTTTTTTTTCTTTTTTTAAAAAATATATTTTAGTGGAATTACTTATTGTAGATATCCCTGCTGGCTGTATGCAGAAATCTGAAAGGAAACTATCTCCGCTCTTGGGAGCTGATGGCTCTTTGTCATGGCACTGATTCCTTGAAACACAACCAATTTTCTATTTAATCCTTCTCGTGTGTTATTTCTCTTTATGCTGCAAAGTTGTTCTTCACGGAAATGATGCTCTCATGTATCATGTACAAAGCAGACTTTAAATCAGAAGATAATTTTGGTGGCTTACCAGGTGGAATTTGGGAGGCACAATGAGGGCAGGTGAAAAGCTAGAAAGCCCCAGTGGCAGGGGGGTTTGTGGAGTTTTGAACCAACTCTCCATCACTACAACCTGCTGCACGTTTAAAGCTTGTCAGCAGCAACAGAGCTGCAGAGAGATAAAGTGAGAGACTGCAGTGTGAAATCTGAAGGTGGGTGGAGGGGGGAAGGCTGTTCAGCACCACTTGATGAGCCAGGAAATTCAGTTGCTGCCGTTTTCAACAATTTTCTCATCTCCAGCGTGTCAGGTGGGTGTTAATGCTTCCAGGTTGTTTCCACCACAGGGATTTGCTCTGAAGAAGAAGAAGAAGAAGAAGAAGAAGAAGAAGAAGAAGAAGAAGAAGAAGGAGAAGAAGCCTGTGACAGCAGCCACAGGTGTTAGGCAGCAGAGGGACAGCGGGCACCGGGCAGTGCAGGACGGTGCTGGCAGGGTCCTGCCCCCAGATCTGTCACCACCCAGGCTGCAGGACAGGTGAGGGGAGAAACAGCGATGGAAGCAGTAAAGTAAACAATTTACATGGGAGGTCAAAGCTGCTTTATTGCTTTTATCAGCTGGATTCGAGTGAAAAATGAGCCGCGCTCGGGGCGTTCCTGCAAACGCCGCACGGGTCTGGGGCTGTGCCTGAGGCTCGGCACAATGCCCAGCCCACCGAGCCTGCCAGGGTTCAAGGAGAGCCTGGACAGCGCTCTGGGGCACAGGGTGGGAATCCTGGGGGTCCTGTGCAGGGCCAGGAGCTGGGCTTGATGTTTATGGTGAGTCCCTCCCTGCCAGCCCGGGAGGATGCCTTAGGTACTTTACATAAAGACACTTTACGACTCTGTGCCTTGGCAAGTGGTGAATTACCCATGTATTTCCTGGGCTCGTGGGCTCAGGCTGGAGTCTTAAATGGCTGTGGCAGAACCTCCTCAGCAAAGACAGCTGCTTCGTTTCCTCGGTAGCTTTTCCAAGCAGCACTTCTTCCTCTCCCACCTTCTCTCCGCGGGCTCCGAGGCTGTTGAACATATCTAAGCACACAGTTTTTAATGTGTCCCAGGAGCTGGCTTAGTCATTTAATGATTTTATGTATCTCTCTTTATGTAGGTTTTTTTCCTTCAGGGGAGAGGTAAAATATCTGCTTTTCTGTCACTCTCAGAGGCCTGGTCCTGTGGAACTCGCCGAGGGGATGAGGGAACCTGCAGAGACTTGAAGGGAGAACCGTCAAGGGGCTGCAACCAAAGCTGGAGGTGGCCATGGCACCTACAGAGCAACTGCCCTGGGGGTTGTCCTGGGCCCCGGGGAAGCCTCTGTGACACCCCAGTGTCCCCGGGGGCCATGGGCAGCCCACACGATGCCCGTGTGAAGCTGGGGACTCCCAGCACGTGCGGAGGGTGCTCCTCCCTCCCCTCAGGGTGGCTGGAGCAGGAGCTGTGATCCCACCCAGCAGCAGGGATGTTTGTTTCTGTGCCTCACGGGACCCGAGACAACCCACCCAGAACATCAAAACCTGGAGGCTCCGAGTCATGAGTCACCTCCAGGAAACACTTCCCTCTCCAAAGCCTCAGCTTGGCAGGAAGGTTCCACGTCTGACCTGAGAGGAGCAAAACGAAGATGGTCATCACCTGCAATTTCCTTGGGATCAGTGAGCTGCCAGTAGGGTTAGCCATGACGTGGATAATTCTGAATAGCAGCACAGTTCACCTAACAGCCCCCGTCCCGCAGTGAAGAAGTGCCAGCAAGGATGAAGGATAAATAAGAGTTGTCATTAAGCTAATGAGACCCATATGCTTGTGCAGTCAGATAGAAGTGAACTAAATGCATGGAAGAGCCAAAAAGCAGATGAATGAACCACGACAGACATCCTGAAATCACGTTTAAAATGCAAATATTGATATTTCTCACGCTTTTTCCCCGTATGTAAATCACAGCTAAATAAGGCGTCTGCTAGAAGAGAACATATTTTGCTTTTGAGCTCATGCAAATGAAGCAAACCCAACTTGAGCGAATACCTAGAGGCTGCTGTGATTACTGGAGTCCACAGACAGCTGGGAGTCACAAACCAGACTTGCCATCGTGATGGATGCTGAGCCTGAAAGCCATTTATATGCAAATTTGCAAAAATTGATCCGAGTGGGGTTTTTTTTCCTAAAAATGCAAACCACACATTTTTCTCCTGGGATCAAACTGCAAATGTTGGGTTTGGGGAATCCAGAAATAGTTGCAGTCAGAAAGCACTTCAGTACCAGAGAAATTACCCTCTTTCTTCTGTTTCCATGTTACTTGTACAGAAGAAAAGAGAAAAGAACAGAGAAACAAAGCAGCAGCATTAATGAGCTCGCTGTTATTTTTCAGTAAAGGTGTAACTCAGGGAGAATCCTCCTTCCTTTGCTAAAGGTTCTGGCTCCTCGTTGCAATGCACTTGCTCTCCACTGCTGCTGGAACTGCAGGTCTGAAAGATCAGCCCACCTTTCTCCACCAGTGACATAATTTAACTGGGGAAATTATGTCTTATACCTACTGCTGGCAGAGGGCTACGAGCTTCAGGTTTCCCTCCTGGGAAAATGTGCCAAAATTCCTCTCCTTGCTTTGGAATGTGCCACTCCGAGTGCGTGGAGCTGCTGCTGAATTTGTGTGGGGTGGAGCAGCCCCTCTGCCTGTGCATGGTTGTGACAGCACAGGCTCGGGGGTGCTGCTGTCAGTGACTAAGAGCACAGTGACTGAATTAATTGTGAGTTTGGGGCCAACTCACAGGCTTTAAGGCCTCTTCCAACCCCAGACATTCTGTGATTCTACAGTTTATCACACGCCTGGGTTGTAGGAGCAAGCTGAGGGTGCTAAACAATGTTTGGCTCAAGGGCAGTCAGATGTGTTTGCTTACCTGCTTTTCTCCTCACACATATGTATTTTGGCCCTTTGCCAATATTCTTATTTTTCTGACCACCCTTTCAGGGAGCAGAAAGGAAAGAGACACCCTTTTCCTTGGCTTCCTTTTGGACTATCTTCCTGAAAGGCAAAAAAGCTGTGAATACTCATCAGGTTGAGTTCAGCTGCTGGTGCCCTCAGTGCTGGAGGGCTGAGCTGGAGAGCAGGAGTGGACACACGGTCAGAAACAGCTCCACACCCGGCCGAGCTGTGTGCACCCACAGCAGCAGAAGATGGAAATGTTCGGAAAAGACATTTGTGGGTTTCAGCTGAGCAGAGATTTTCAGAAAACACAGTTTCAGGCTGGTAACCCAGAGCTTATAGACCTTCTGCATGCTGAAGTGGGAAGGAAGAGCTTTAAAGCTGTGAAATAATGGCAATTGAACCCAAAATGGAGAAATTGAGTGTAGAAAGAGCTGTGCTGGTTAGCACCAGCCAGGGACTTGGCTCCCAGCTTCTCTGTACTGTCTGATTACACAAGTTGTTGTTGTGGTTTGTGTTTGTTTTGTTTCTATCTCTGCTGTTCTGGGATTTGACCATATTGCAACATCTCCAGCTCGGTGCCTGTCGAGGACCTGCTGCGAAGGTTCCTTGTGGTCCTCAGGGCTCCTCTAATCACTGAAATATGACCCAGCACCTGGGATTAGGGAGGGTGCTCCAAGGGTGATGTAAGTGTTGCTTATCAGACAGCTCTCCAGCCACTCGTGGCACTGCCCTGTGCTGGCGGCGATTACAGGCCAGTAATGACAATTTCCTTCCCTCATTTCACGTCGTAAAAGCATTAATAGATCACAACAGTTGCTCTTATCTTGCTCAGCAGGTGAAAGGAAATCCCTCTCCTCCAGATTAGGTGACCTGAGATGGGAGTGTGATTCCTGCTTCACCAGGACTACAGCAAAGGCTTTTTTTATGGTTCGAGATTGAGGAGAATAGCTGCATTTTCCTTCCTCTTCTCACGCACCACAAAGGTTCAGTTTAGGAGCTTGTATTAACCAGCCTCATGAAGTGCACCATATGTTTTAGTCTTTTTTAATTACTGTAGCCTTTACAGCCTCAGCTAAATGTCATCCTTAGTGCTTTGTTTTACAATTAAATCTCTCCTTTGGGGACATCCTAAAATCTTTTTCTCTCATCGTCTGTGAAGTGCAAAGGAGAACTGCAAGTTTACATTACTCTAGGCAAACAGCAGTTTTGTTTGGAAAACAAACTTTATTAGTATATCAAGATGCTTTTTATTAAATGCTGTGTTGATGCCACATAAGAAGAATGTAGGTGATAAAGGATATTTTTGCTCCCTCTTCAGTGCCTTGCATAAGGCAAAGTGGTGGTTTATTATTTGAAGATAAAGGTCTACACAAAATTAAAAAAAGCCAGTATCAGCTCAGGTCTCCACACGTTCTAAAGATCTCAGTGCTGAAAGGATGAATTTACATCTCGAGCAGACTGTTGGTAATTGCTGAAGGACTTGAATCTATTCACAGCTCTCTCCCACTCCTCAAACCCACACACTCTTTCTGCAAAGGGCTTTGCACACAGATAAATCTCATTAAAATAAAAAATAAAAAAATCCTTAACTAACAGCAAGGTTAAATGCAGCCCTTCTGAGCCTCCTGTGGAGACTGCTGAAGTTCCACTGGAACACTTCTTGCTGCAGAGCAGTTCCTGGGTGCAGGGATGGGAATGTGCCTTTCCTTGGATCTCCAAGCTGGTCCCAAGCACTCACTGAACATCACAGCTCCCCTGTAAGGTAGAGAAGGGATTTCCCCACACATGGAGGGTTCTGGCCCTGGGATGGCTTCCTCTGGCCCCGTGAGGAGCCGTGGCCACTCTCATCACAGGTATCACCAGGCTTTCTGCTTGTGGCAGTAATTCCTAACTACGATTTGTGCCACTTTATGTAGATAATGCTGAAGAGGGAAATACTCATTACCTTTTCCAATTTCTCCGTGAGTGGTGCTGATTTGTCACAGGAGCCTTAGCATTGCAGTTTGGGGGAAAATCAGTCTAATTTATTGCTGATTAAAACAGGGATGGTCAGAAACAAAACCATAAACCACCTTCCTCCCCCCTCCTCTCTCCTGGGTGTCAGGGGGCTGTTTCTGACCCTTCTTTCCTCACAGCCCAGTGGCATTTTAACCTTTCTGTGCTCCCTGAGGGACTGAGCAGAGCCCGCCTGGCCCCTGCCCCAGGCAGGCCACGCTCTCCCACCTCTCTGACTTCTCACAGCAGGTGCTGGACGTACAAAGCCTTCACCTCGGGAGCCCGTGCCCTGCCTTGGCCCTTTCTCCCTGTCTGGAGCTGCCCCGTGGTGAGAGGCTCGTGAGCTCTGCGCAGAAGTTCCTCCCTCCTGAGGTGGCTTCTCCCTTCATTAATCGTTCCTGCGCCCCTGCCCTGAGCCAAGGCACTTCTTGATGTCACCCCACCTCACCCAGGTGTGCCCCGGGGAGCCCAGACCCCGCACGGCTGCCCCAGAGGTGATGGGGTGGGGGGAAGACTCTCGTGCATGCCCCTCCTGTGGCAGCCACGCAGTCCCCTCTCCTCCCTGGGCTAAACTCGGCTACAATGAGATGCCCCTTCCTTCTCTGAGAGCAGTGCTTGCACAGGGCTCAGCTGTGACTCCAGCATCTTCCTCTGCCCTCTGCGAGGGCCCTGGGCCGCATGGAGCTGTTCCACGAGAGCCTGGAGGTGACACACGGGCCTGGCTCTGTCCTGACGAGCAGCTACCACAGCGCTTTGGCAATCCCAGCTTTCAGCTCTCACCTTAAGGACAACAAAACCCCAACAATAAACAAACACCACTTCCTCTAGGACCCTTTCTTTTTCCCAGAGATGTCCACGGCTTACACTGGAGACCACTGGGGCGGGACCTGTGGGCAGCAGGGACCTGCCCACTGCTGCCTGAAAACCTCTTCAGAGCAGCACTTCCCCAGAAACTGGAACGTGCTGGGGAGACAGACTGGGCTATTGCAGGCCAGACCCTCACTGCAGGGGTTTCCTTCTATTTATTTATTTTTTCTTTCTGATGGTTATAACACTAATGGGCCACATTTTTCATTCTCTGTGGCATTTTTAACGAGAAACAGGGATATAGGAATATCCCTAAACAGTTTACATGTGTGTTCTGAATCTCAAAGTAAACACCCAGCCAAATTTCAGGAGTGAAACTGGAGACAGCTGTGAGAGGGGCGTTGCTGCTGCCTGTTTTACAGGGTCAGCTATTCCCCTCAGTAGTAACAGGAGCCGTGTCCAAGGCAATCACGGCTTGGCCTCTGAGCATGAGCTAACCAGGGCTGCACAGTGTTACAGCCCTGTTGTCTCCCTGCACAGCAGCACCCGTAGGTTCAGCAAGGAAGCGTGTGCTGGATGTGGATGCCCACTGCAGGGATCCAGCCCCAACGCTGCAGTTCCAGCTACGGCGGGAAAAAAAGCAAATGGAACATCGCAGTTGGGTTTCCCAGAGCAGGTAACGTCAGGAGTCATTTTAAACTCTGAACTGAGATGGTTTTGTGTGAGCTGGGTGTATTTGTGCAGGAGGAGGTGTCCAAACAGTCCCTGCGGGGCTCCTGAGCTGGTTTCCTTCAGCGCTTGGCTGGCTGTGCGTCTGCGCTGCCCAACAACGGGGATGTTTGCCTCGTGAGATGATAACTTTCACATGTTGTTAGAGAGCCATCGTGGCAGAAGGCAGAGCTAACCAGCTCACATGGCCTTCAGCTTTCCAAGATTTAATCATCAGGCTTCCAGGCTGGTTCCAGTTTTTACTAGCTCCACACCTTATCCAATTTGCAAAGCCTCTAACGCGGGGCCTTCCTCCTGGCTGGAGCAGAGAGCTGGCCTGCCAGCACTTGGTGGCTGTCACTCGTTTCCCACAGCAGTCAAAACACAGTTTTGCCTTTTGCTTTGGATCATCTGCATTTTCAAAGGAGCGAGGCAGCAGCAATGGCAATAACTGCCTATTCAATAACACTTCTTTAGTTTCTATCCCAACTGGTTTATTTTAACAGAAGGCTGGTTTTCTGCGGAAGAGGTGCCGTGAGCCTGAGGCTGGCATAGCAGGCAGCATCAAAGAGCAGCTGGTGCACAGGGTAGCTTTGTGACATCTGGGGAAACAGCCATTCTGGTGGTTTATTTGTGCAGTAGGTATTTATTACCATCGCAGGATGGTACTTGGGCTCAGACCCTGCATTCTTGGCCTCAGTGCAAATGTTTTTATTTAAGCCACTCACTAGAGGAAAACAATGACCTGTGACGAGTAATTATAAGGGTTGATGCACTCCTTTGTCCAACGGGACCTTGCTGTACCTCCCAGCTTGCCAAGGACCCACACTCACTGGCAGCAGGTCTCTGCCTGCGTGGGCTGAGCTGGAAACCACTCGGCAGCCACAGTCCCTCCTTTGTCCTGGGTGTCACCTGGCTGGGCTTGCAGCAGGCTCCTCACAAGCACCCAGGTGCTGGCTACGACAGACTCGTGTGAGGACTGAGCAGTGCCCAGCACTGGAGTGAGTGAGACAAAGCAACAGCCCTGGTTGACAGGGTGGTGTGAAGTGCTGCTGGGATCTGAGGTCCTGCTGGGCAGCAGGGAACTGTGGGAGGCTTAAGCAGTGCTTCCCTCTGTGTTTGTGAGCACTGGAGGTGAGACAGAGCTGGTCCTGTCTATGCTTCGAGTGGTTCTGCAGGGCTGATGTTTCTGGCAGTTTTCTGGAAGTTCAGTGAGTGGGCAAAGGCAGCAGGCAACTCCAGACAGCAAAGCAGAGCTTGGGAGATGAGACTTCCCGTGCAGTGAAATGCAGAAATAGCAGATGGAACTCATACCTCACCTCAGGGATGAAAACACAATCCACCCATTTTGGGTGGGTAATGGAGCGTGTTACAGGGGAGGTGACCTTGCAGCTGGAATCCAGGGGGGAATACCCAGGCCCAGAACGATACCTTTACAAATTTCTAGACTTCCCCCTGCTTGCTGCCTTCTTCCTCTCTGTATCCCCTCTGGCTTTCCCACTGGAGTCTCTCCTGTGTCCTACCCTGCTGTACCCAGCATGGCTGGGCGCAGGGCTGGCAGGTCTCTGCACCCCCAGAGGATCCTGCCAATGGAGCAGGGCTGGGCGTGGGTGCAAAAAACCACACAGAAAGAGCCCGTGGGCTCTGGGTCCTGGCTGGCAACCCTAAATGTTCGTAAAGTTCTGCTGAAATGGCTTTTCAATACTTGATCCTTCCTAAATGAGGAGCGTGTTTTGGAATCATAGTGGAGATCATGACTGTGAGGGTGGCTTCTCGGGATGCAGCCTGCTGGCTGTCGCTCTTCTCTTGGGTGTTTGTTTTGTTCACAACCTGCATGTGATGTGCTGTAGCAAACCTAAAGTGGATTTTGACAGCCTGCATTAGCCAGCTCATCCACCACGGGAGCAGCTAGAGCTCCTGTTCTTCGAAAACTTTCAAGGTCAAGACTGAACAGTTCCAAAAGACAAAACAGTGAGAAGAAACTCGTTTTTTCGGTTGCATCTTCAGCTTCTCCACTCTCAAAATGTTCAGGTGCAGAGGATGCAGTGAGAGGAACTGGGATGGCCAGGAGGGGATGGGAGATACCAGCAGGGGTGGCTGGGGGAAAACCCCACTCTGCCCACTCACTGTATGGGTGTCAGATCTGAGCCTCGGCTGCTTATCTGGAAATCAGTCCCAGCTCAAGCGTGTCTGACATGCTTGGTTTGGGTTTCTCGGAGCATTACATGTGACATGAGGGAAGGTGGCCAGGCCTGGCAGAGGGGCTGTTCCTGCAGCCACGGGGTAGACAGAGGGCTCGCCCTGGCTCTCTGCAGCCTTTGCCATCTGAAGGCTCCTCACTGAGGTGATTGCTGGCATCACAGTGCTGATTTCCATCAATTACTCGTGGTGAAAAAGTTTTGAGAACCAGTAGCAGTTTCAATTCAGGTTCCAAGATGAAGATAATTTTCCTGCTATTTCCCTTGAAGAGCCTTTTGATGTCAGATTTGGGTACATTTCTCAGACACTGGCAGTAAAATGTCAGAATCTGAAAGAATACTTTATCAAACGCTGCTTATAAGTGCTCTTGCCTTGCCAGTACATTAAATTAATGGCAAGTCACTGTCAGGCACGCTTGCTCCTGGCTTGAAGAATTAGGCTTTACTCTGTTTCACATGTACGACCTTATTTCCTCCCGGGGCATTCAGTGGGTATAGGAAAGAGTGAATGTGACCAAACACCTGCAGAAAAATGGGCTGATGATGAAGAAAGGGAGATGCTGTTTCCCTCCTAAGCTGTTGGAGTGGGTAATTCTCACACTGCAGGAATCTGCTCCTGTGAGCTGCTTCTTTGACTTTTCCCTTTATGACTTCCACTGTGCAGGTCCCAGCAAACCTTTACAAGTCCTGGTGGTCAGAAATCCCCAGAATGGTGTGAGCTTTTCTCCACGGGCTCAGAGTAGACATAGACTGCAATTGATTTGTTTGGATTGAGGCAGTTTGTTTCCTCTTGTAGGAAATGTGCTAGAATAGTGGCTCTCTGGTATTTTAAAGCAGCAACATCTGCTGAAGGCTTTTCTTGTGTGAGCTGTGCATTTCTTGTGTTTCTCAACCATACACTGCAATGAAAGGCACGCAGGGCAGTGCTCTGACTTTGGCCAGGGAGGCATTGTTTTCTGCTGCTTTGTGACATCTTCCCAAATTCTGACAAACTGTGGCTGGATGAGGACACGCAAACAAATATTTCAGTCCGAGTCTGCTCTGCTCCGTGGCTGTTCAACCAGAGCAGCACCACTTTAAAGTGGGAATGGTAGGGCCATGTGGGAGAGTCACGGAAGAGATGGGGCAAAACAGTTCCTAAAATTTACAAGGGCAGAAGAAAGGGGAAGAGGGCACTGGTGGTGTCGCTCCCACTGGTCTGCAATTAGGAAATTCTTGCTTAGGAATCACTGGAGACTTTTTTTTTCTTTTTTTTTTCTTTTCTTTTTTTTTTTTTTTTTAATCTTAGCTCTGGAATTTTAAAATGGCACATCTTCTCTCCTTCTGGTTTGGTTCCTCTTCTTTGGGGCTTTTATTCAGAAAATAAGTTGTTCCTAAGTGGGTCAAGGATTAACCACGCCATGTCCAGAGGTTTCTCTGTGCTCTGGTTCCCTGCCTGTCCCTTGGAAGGAGGCAGTGCCACCCTCTCCCCTTTGGTGCACGGTGCAGAGCTCAGAGCTTCAGGAGTGCTGGCGATGCAAAGAAAGGGCTGAATTCAAGTCCAAACTTTTCTCCTGAAGTCAGACTTCCAACAAGTTAGTTTTGCTTTCCCAAGCTAGTCCCTGAGTGGGTATGTGCTTATCCCACCCATGAGCATGGCTGCCCTGTCTTTGTGTGGATTCTCACGACCTGCCGGATCCTTTCAGTCCCCAGACAATGCTGTCGGATTTCTTTCATCCAGAAATGATGGATATTTCCATTTAGCCTCACTTCATTAAATTCTGGATGTATTAGTTCTTCAGTGTCACTTGAAGTCAAAGCAAAATATTTTAAGTGATTTTACGTTGGTAAAAATATGGCTCAGAAACAGAAATTTTTTTACTCAAGATGAATTGAGTGAAAGCACTGCCTGAGGACAGGCCACCAGCATAGGGCTCCAACTTTTGGGTTCGGTTTAGGACTTCCTGGGTTCATCCAGGTGTGTGGTGCTCTGGTGAGGTGCAGCAGAGCTGAGCTGGCAGGTTACTTAAATGTGGTTTTGCTCTGCTGAGGGGATTCTGTCCTCTCCAGCAAGGCCCTCCGGAGCTGGGCTGCATCTGCTACTGCTGTTCTGCACTGCTGTCTACAGGGATGCCCTGGTTTGTCCTGTGGTGTGCCAGGCCACGGGCAGAGCAGGGCAGGGTCGGCTCCCTGTGTCAGTCACCCACCCTGGCAGTGCCTCTGTGCTCTCCTTCAGCTGCCAGGCAAAGACTGAGACCCTGCACACGACTTCCCCACACCTTGCCCCTACTGAGGTGCTCCAGCAAACCTCGAGGGTCAAACCACCAGGTCATGTTTCCTCCTGAAGGCCCCCCCGCTGCTACACACTCAGCTCTGGCTGTTGGAAATGTGGCTGTGCAAGTGGCGAGAAGAGTTTTTAACTTTTGTCTTTGATGGGTCTGGTTGGGATCTCCTGCTGCCTCTGCCTGTGCAGGTTGTGTTGGTGGTAATGGTCAGTGGGTATTTTGGAGAGAGGACACCTCATGCTGAAGATCTGCCAGAGCCAGGGGTGCAGCTTGCACCCCCTCTTCGGTCTGAGGAAGGATTTGGGTGCCTGAAAGCTGCTGAAGTATCTCCCATGTGCATCAACTGGTCTGATGAGAGAATTTAACCCTACCTACAGACTTTACCTTGCTTAGGGCATCATGGCTTTAACAGGAAAAGCTGCTGGAGTGATTTTGGGAGTCTCCTGTAATTCCTGGTTTAGTTTTATCACAGTCCTGACTCCTTTGGTCTCTCCTGGGCTTCCTCAAACACACGGCTCAGGGTGCTGGGCTGGCAGATGTGGGCTCACTGTCAGTGCAAACCCCATGTAAAGCCTTACCCTGGCTCTGCTGCTGCCCCTCTGCTCCTGCTGCAGTGGGGCCAGCAAGTGGCACTCCTGGGCTCTCACCGGACAGTTTCAGGGCACTGTAACACTGCTTTCAGGGCAGCAGTGCTCACGCTGCATCTCCACAGAGGTAGAGAGAAATCAGAGTCCTCTGCTCTTCCTATGCTTTCATTTTTTTCCTCCAGATGAAATTCAAGACTGTGTAGGAACATTTTGGGAGGGTTGATTATTTGCTTACAAAGTAAATAGCATTTTTCTCTCTGGCTAAAGTTACACAATGATTTTGTGCAGTCGCTCCATCCCTCAGGGTGTCCAGCAGCAATCGGCAGGACCCTTCCCACATACACTGCAGCATCACACAATAACACAGTCCCACTTTCCCAAGCGTTGGCTGCGTTGGAGACAGGATACCACATTTCAGAAATGGAAACTCTTACCCTGCTACTTTTCCCTAATTGTATGCACATTTTGTCTGTGCAGACTTCAGTCTTGCCTGTGAATGGGAGTTGAGAGCCAGGGCCAGCTCCAAAGTTTCTTCAAAACGTTGCATTTTTAGTGTCATAGATTGGGCCAGGCTGAGTTTGCAATGAGGAGGAGGAGGAAGGTGACCAAGCCCTGCAGGGAGCTACCACCTCTGATTGCAGCAGTAAGTTCTGCTGCATCCCTTGGTTGTTGGGAAAGGCGAAGGTGGCAGCCAGGCCGTGGATGCTCTGGTGCCTCTGCCAGCTGTTTGCAGCTGTCCCCCTGGCCCGGGCCGAGGGCAGGCTGGTGCTGCAGAGCGGTGTGGGCTGGACCGGTGGCCTTGATGAGACACTGCCTTGCTCCTGCCGTCCTTCCCTGCAGGCTTGGGCAGAGCTGTCCTGCCAACAGCTCCAGCGGGCACCAAACAGGGTCTCTTCTTCCCATAGCCAAGTGCCTGAGAAGATGGATGAGCTCTGTAGTGTAAAAACATGCCAGCTGTGTGTCTCAGTGCTGCCTGCCCCAGGGACAGAGCTTCAGGGCTGGCCTGACAGCCAGGCTGGAAACAGCTTGTCCTGCAGGGACAGAAATGCAGGGGGAAGCCCAGCCTGGTGCCCAGAGAGAGGTCCCAGGGCTGCTGGTACAGGACAAGAGGCTCCTCTGGCCGAGCCTCTGAGCTCACAGGCACAGCCCCCCGTCTGGCAGGGAGCACACCCGGGTTACTGCCGAGACCCTCCGAGGAGGGATGCTTTCCCGATGACATAGTGTTTGCTGCAGGGCCTTCGTTCGTCCCAGGGACTTGTCCCTAGTTCATCCCAGGGTGGGTTTCTATAAACAGTCGCTATTGTCATACAACAGCCAGACCCTCTCGATGAAGAGGTCGGGATCCGATCACCAAATGCTTCCCTGAGGGCGAGGTGAGTTTGGGGCTCCTGAGATCTCAGTAAGCAGCTGTGGGACAAAAAGAAATTCTGAAAAGCCCTTCTTACAGCACAGTTTGGAAGCCGCCTTCGGTGGGCAGAGCGGGGTTAACCCGGGCAGAGCCGCAGGTGAGGCCCGTCGGCCCCAGGGCAGGCGCGGCGCTCACCTCTCACCCCCGGCTCATTCTTTTTCCTCCGTAGCTGCGGTCCCCAGGAGCTCGCCCGCGGGCAGCCGCCGTCCCCGCGAGCCTCCCCGCTCCTCACCGTCCCGGCTTGTCCGCCCGCCCGGGGC
>WEIT01029667.1:241108-253126 GCA_013389985.1 Dryoscopus gambensis | reverse complement strand
GGCCGCGGTCCCGGGCCGCTCCCGGAGCCCGCTGCAGCCCCTCGATCCCAAGCCCTCTCCCGGCCGCCGGGACAAATACGCGGGTATTTCCGTGCGCTGTTCCTCTTCTTTCTCTAGTTCTTTTTTTATTATTATTTTTCTGTTGGTTTGAAAGTGGCAAATTGTCAAAGAAAAAAAAGTTGCAGTGGATGTTTCAGAGCTGTTGCTTTATTGAAAATAGTCCCTGGGTGGAGGCGAGAGCAGCAGCGGGGCGGTGGGAGTGTGTGCACGGCAAATGTCACCGTGCGCTGGGGGCAGAGCGCCGGCATCGCTCCACGAGCGCGCTCCCCGAGCCGGGCAGGCTCGCTGGCCTCCCGTGAGCCGAACGAACACGAGTGGGAAGTTCGAAGGGAAGAGGAGAAAGTATATGGCATAGCTAAGAAAAGCGCTCTCTGCCTGCTTTGGCTGGTATGCTTGGCTTCCTGCAGCGAGCAGCGTTTAAATGGAGCGGGCGCTGTGCCGGGGAGGCTCGGGGGCAGCGGGGAGGGACGTGCTGGCGAGGTTTGGGGCACCAGGCGTGTAGGACCGGTGGAGAAATCGAGCTCCCGGCCGCAGAGTCACTCGGTGCGCTCAGGGCTGAGCGAAAGCCAGCCGGTTCTCTGTGCCCTCGCCTTATCTCTTCCCCTTGTCGCTCCGGGACTTGTGCAGGAGCCTGGCGGTCGCCCCGAGCTGAGCCGCCCGCGGGCACTGAGGTCAGAGGAGGAGGGTTGGGTGTCTGTACCACCTGCAGGAAGGGCCTCTGAGCTCGTGTGTGCCCCGCTGGCATCGAATTTTCTCTCCAGACCTTTGGTTTTCTTTGGAAAGGAAAGTCGCCGTTGTTGCCAAGCTGTATCAGCACCGAGTTCGGGTTCTTTGCAGCCGCAGGCGATGAGCAGAGGGGCGGCGTTCGCAGTGCGTGTGGTTTCCTAACAGACCCTCAGCACCCGAGTTCTTCCCCGCTCCTCCTCGGCACACGGCTTTGCTTTAGGCATCCTGGTCCTTTCAGCTGCAGACGGAGGCTATGGGCACAACCCATAAATGTGGCTTTACTTGTAGCTTACGCCGTTTAGCAACAAAAAAACTACAGCTCATGGTATACAGTTAATGGGCGCAAAATTATCCGAGAAGATTTTGGACACAAACCACCCTTATTAGTGGAATGGATGAAATTAGTTTTATTATGAAAGACTTTCCCCTAATGACAGCATGGAGGCTATGGAGGCCAAACCCCAGTCTTTCAGCTGGTTCTTTTCCCAAGTGGAGTCAGCTGGACTTTCAAAATCACTTTGAAGACAGTTATACCAGCATTAATAGGGCTGATGTTGGCCTAAAAATATCATCCAAAAATCACACTCTTAATTGGCATTGCTTTGTTGGCAAAGCTTTCCCAGTGCTGCCTTACTCTTTGAGAGCCATGTTATTTTAATTGCATCAATGTATTCTGTCACGAAGGCGACGCTCTGAGCAGGATTTATTGAGTTTAGTGTAATGGCTGGAGCTTTAACTTCTCCACTAAAGACAAGAAACCGATGGCAAAGCCATGGAGCTCTTCAGCCCTGGTAGGTCCTCAGGGATCCACTTCTGTGGGACTGTCAGTCTGAGCACACTGCTTCAAGCTACTCTGCAAGTGATACTGGAATAAATAATAAGTAAACAGTAGCCTTGCATTGTATATAAACACTAGGAAAAATGGTTTTCTTTTAGTTTAAATCAGTTTTTGTGATTGATGAGATCTTTCTTTTCTTTCCATCCGTCCATCCATCCATTTAATACCTTTCCAGTTGCATTAGAGGAACATGTGATATTAGACACTTCTAAATTTATCTGATCTGCTTGAAGCTGGAAGAAATGGCGTTCTGCAGCTTTGTGCCCTGTGAGCGTGGGTGGCCTTTGGGAGGTGATGATGGGCAGAGAGTCCCACGGTGCTCGGTGGCGTTAAAGATGACTTTCCAAACAAAGCCCTTTCTGTCCCGCTCAGGCGTGCGCTCGTGGGAGAGCAACGAGAACCTCCATCTCTGGGGGCTGGGGGGAGTGTGCCTGAGGATCAGCTGCCCCCCTGGGAGAGGCTGGTGAGCTCACAGGACCAGCGTGCTCCTGAGTGTGGCTTTACCCCTGCACGCGTGTGGGATGGGGCCCAGCAGCAGCCCAGGCCGGTTCCTGGGCTCAGTGGTGGGTTGCAGCGGAGCAGCAGCGCAGGGAGGAGTGGGCATCTTCTGCAGCGCTGTCTCTGGCTGGGATGGAGTCCTGTTCTGCTGGACAGTTCCTCAGTGACAGGAGGGGACACTGCTGGGGTCTCCATGCTGCCAGAACCCCTCCAGCACTGCGGGCATCCCTTCCTCAGGATCTGCGGGAGCAGAGCACTTACAGCCCTTCTCCAGGCTGCGCTCGCTCCCTGATTTTGTGCCTTTTTTGTGTGTGCTGGAACCTCTGAGGGCTCCTGTTGCTGCAGTGGCTGGTGACTCAGTTCTCACAGGCTGCATGGAGACTGCTGGGCATGGAAGGGACCTTGGCTGCCCTTCCCCATCATCCTTGTGCCCTCAGATCTGGCATCCCATGTAAGCCAAACCAAGCCTCCTGCCAACCATGCCTCTCTCCACTGCCTTCTCTCCTTAATCCAGGGACATGACCAATGTTTACAGGGTTGGACTACTCTTCCAAACTGTTCTTTGGAAATGTTTCCATGCCTGGGAGTTTCTTCCCACAGTTTGTGGGTACAAGGTGGGATTTAACTGCTTCTGGCAAAACCAGAAGTGTCTCTTACGTTCTTCAGAGATTTTTGGTGGTTGCTGAAAGACCTGCAGTGGGCACATGCTTTCCTGCAGCTGCCTTCTGGCTGTTCAGGGGAAGAAACCAGAGTGCTGCTGGCTGGGGCCCGGGTGCCTCTTCCATGAGCCTTTGACCTTGGGGCCGCTGTGATCTCAGGTGGCCTCACAGTGCCCTGGGAGCTCCCCTTCCTCCTCTGTCCCAGGGCTGAGCGTGCTGAGGTGTTTTTTTCTTAGTTGTATGCAGATCCCTGGTGACAAAAAGAGCCTTGACTCTTAATTATTGTGCCTCTTATCTCCTCTTCGATGTGCCACCAGCCCATACGTTTAGAATAAAGCTCTGATCTCCTGATAGGGGCTCATGCATTCACTTTTGTTCAGCTTTTCCCCCCATTCTCTTGCATTTGAAATTTGGATTTCCTTCCAGCTCATTGGCATAACATTGACCTTTCATTCTGCTGGAAGTGACATGTTGCCTTTAATAACAGGGGCCTGTATTTAATATCCCAAGCAGTCCTTTCCAATTCCATGTTCATATAGATCCAGGAGTTAAACAAAACAGACTTGGAAAGGGGCTTTCCAAACAGTGGTTTGTTTTCTCCTGTTTATGTTACTGTGGTCTTTTTGTTGGAAATCAAACTGTCGAAACAAACATGTCCCACTCAGGTATGAAGAAATGCAGCTTACTTGTGGCCTGGCCACTGCTCCTGCTGAACGTGACCAGAGCAAGACCAGACCCTTTGAGTTAACTTTCCATTCTTGTGTGTTACAAACCTAACCTATTACTCATGAAAATGAAGCCGTGTTTATTACACCTCTTGGTTTGCGCTGAGGCAGACGTACATTCCTGTCTGTCTTGTTTGCTGATGAGCTCTGTGGATTGGGTCCAGAGGAGGGGGAAGTTTGAGCGCTGTCACTGACCCACTGACGGCACCATCCAGATGTGACCTCGCGGCTCCGCGCCTCGGGCCGCCCGGGGAGGTCAGCGCTGCAGCGGGGATGTCACCGGCGTTTCTGGCCGGGTGCAGGGGGGCCTGTGGCTTTCCCCAGCGTGGTCTCCTTTTTATGAATGGAGGCAGGCAGGGAGTGCCTGCCCGGTGCCAGGAATGCGGAGTTGGAGGGACGGGGCGGGAGCGTGGGAAGCTGCAGGGACAGCAGCTGGGGCTGGGGCTGGGGCTGGGGCTGGGGCTGGGCTCGGGGCACCCCGGCAGGAGCAGCCACCAGCGAGTACATCACACACTCTTTTTTGTGACATGAAGGCTGAGGAAGTGCCCCTCCACACCCCCCAGCCTTTCTGCCTATTTTGGTAGGAATTTCTTTCCTTCTTTTTTTTTTTTTTTTTTGTGGTCCTTGGCATGAAACTTCTTTTAGTTTAGTTCTAGTTTTTGCTCCTGACTCTGTTCACTGAGAATACCTTGGAGACAAGGAGCTCATTTTCTCCCGTACCCACAAAACCTTTTAGTAACTGCTAACCCCTTACACCTGTACACCTAAGTCAAGAAAGGATCTTAATGCACTTTTGTCTAGACTGGTGGTGGAGGTAGAGGGAGAAGGCGGTTCCTGGGGCAGGCATACATGACATTTTGGAAGTAGAAAATACAACCAGCAAAGATTATATCCCCACCAGAGCTGGCAGAAGGGGTCTTATGGGTGTTCTTAATCCACCTCACTGCAAGTCCAGCCAGGTTAGCTCAAACCACCTTTGTTTTTGACTTAAATTAGCTGAGTCTGCACTAGCACAGTGAATGTTCCCTCTGTCCCTCCTGCCAGACATGTGGTGGGGGACTACCAGCCAGCTGCTGGTCCTCAGCCAACTCCTGCTGCAGCCACGGCCAGGAGACACCGCCTGTGTGTCCCCCAGGCTCCACTCAGTGAGAGCTGGGCCGTTGGGCCAGGAGCAGCTTAAGATGTGGCCCTGGCACTCTGTTTGTGCTGTCCTAAATCATCTCAGGTTGGTACTTGTCCCCCAGCTCACAGCTGTTCCTTCTGGCAAATTCCACAGGTCCCTGGTGCTGGGTGGGGCCAGCTGAAATCCTCCAGGGCACCTGAGAGGTTCCCACTGAACAGCTCCTCTACCCACGGAAGGACAGACCTGTTCTTCCCCCTGAGCATTTGGGAACCATTGAGGATGGTACTGGGTATGCGTGGACAGAGGTTTAGGGGGATCTGAATTACCATTTAAATTACAATGCAATTTGTTGTCTGAGTTTCTGTGACAATAGAATTTGAAGTGTTTCGTACAGACAGCTTCTAGGACTGTTGCTTTTTTGTGCCATGCTCTGGGCTTTGGAGGTGAGGTTACTTATGAAACAAATTAAGGTGAAAGCTGGAAAACCTCTTTTGCTGGTGTCATGAATCGGATCAGAATGAGAGAATACATTTAAAACTCTGAAGTGAAACCTTTTCACAGGAGACTGCTACTTTAAATACATGTCTGGAACGGGGAAAAAACCCCACTTCTGCAAATGATTTTTTTTTTAATAATTAAACTCCACTGTTTAGAAATGATTGATTATTGTAACATGTGAGCGCTGCAAAGTTTCATCTATTCACAGTAGTATTTCAAGTGATTTAAAGTTGTTTGTTCAAGGTTTGCTTTTAGTGTGTCATTAAATGTCATGGATTTATTCCAGCTGTCCTCCACAAATGTATCACTTGTGAAGGATTTTGCATGGGAACAGGCTGCCAGATTGTAGTTTTGATAGCAAAGCCCAATTTTGTTTTATTTTTAATCTCGTTTTGCTGTGCTAAGTGTATTGCTGACTCTAAACGGGTTTGGCAGAGAAGATGGTAGCATCTCTACTGGGCAGAGTTATGGACCTGGCGTGCACCTCCTGAAACCCCCTGAGCCCGGGGTCAAGTGTGGGCAGCTTGTGCAGATATCTGACCCCACTGACCACTGCCGGCCCTCCCCTGCTCTGGCCACGGCCTCTGCCCAGTTCCCACAAGCACTTCCTAATTTGCTTTAGCCAAAACCAAGTGGATCATCTCAAGACGCTAATTAGACTATTGAAGATAATCCTGCTGGCTTTGGGGTTTGTCTCTTTCTTTCCTGAAGCGAACTGAGGGGGGCTGATGCTGCTCCACCACCCACACCCGAAGGGGCTGGGCTGGGGGCAGGACGGGGGGCTGGGGGCACCTCACAGCACAGCCCGGGGCTGGCACAGGGCTGGCACTGCCCAGAGCAGTCATTAGTGAGGAGAACTTCTTGGGCTGAGCTGCCGTGCCTGGTCTGTGGAGGCTAACTTTTTATTTACTCAGTTTTCAGAACCAGAACACTTACGCTGGGTAGCACGTCACATTCTCCTAATCTAGTGTGCCTCATGCATGGAGCTCTGTCATACAATCAATAAACATGCAGCCTGATGAGCCTGGAAGTATGATCTTGGGTCTGATTAATGTATAAAACTTGGATGGCCGTTTGGAAAGGACATAATGTGATACAGAGCAGATTGATTTGGGGGATTTACCCCTCAGTTCTGAGCTGCTAAGTGGAGTAAATGGCTCAGCTCAGGGGAACTGCGGAATGCTCCGACACATTCATTTGCCTTTAGAGCAAAACCAAAAATGCAGTCTGCTTTCTGACATGCTGTTTGGTTCCTGGCATGGCTGCCTGCATATCCAGGAGGATATGTCCTGTGGAAAGTGTGTGTAATAATTCGTGAGCTTTTGTGAAATGCAGATGTTAACACAAGAGTGCACGATAAGCAATCTCTCCTCGCTTTTATGAGGATGTTTGCATTCTTCTCAAGGTGTTGACATAGCACACTATACCCTGGGGTGCTGCAAGTGTCTGAATATTTAGGATGTGTAAAAGAACAAGAGCATTTAATAATGTCTCTACAGTCTGGGCAAACGGGTTAACTTGAGTGCATCACTTCTATTCCTGCATTTAAATAGACTGAAGTAAGATGCTGGTAATCAAGAAGGAAACTCACTGGGGCATGCTTAAATTTACTAAAATCTTTCTGTAACGATTAAAAGAATAAATCAGCACTTTATGATGTTTGCCATGGAGGTGAAGCACACGTCTAGACTGGACAGCTCACGTATTTAATTCTTGGTTACACTTGTGCAGTTTGGGGTTGCTTGTCTCGGAGGGTATGGAGCGCCGGGTGTGCTTGTGCAGTGCTGGGCGTTGTGGCACTCTGACGTGCAGCTGGAGTTCCATGTGCTGCCACAGCTGGGGGATGTCTCTGCACCGGGAAAACTCCCACTGACTGGCAAGGGGAACTCGATAATTGTGTTGGATCTGGATGATGTTTAGGTCCCTTCCAGCCCAAGCCATTCGGTGCAAACAGCCAGTGAAGCGTGTCAGGCAAGCGCGTGTGTGTGTGTGTTTCAAATAATCTCCACTGCGTTCAGAATGAAATGTTTCCATTCGGTTTTGAGCCTGCTTTTCTGAAACTCATCTAAAGAGCCTAAACAACATCTGCCACCGGTAATGTCTGGGCCTGAACAAAGGACACGACACTCGTGTTGGTGACGAGGGTGGGTGCAGAGCTGGGTGTTCTCAGGCCCAGGATTTCTGTCATAACTCGAGTAACAGCTTCTGGTTTTTCCTCAGTGCTGTTTTTTTTCCTGATGGGTAAATTAGGCAGGTCTTGTTTCCTCGTTAAAAAGAAAAGCTGAGCTAAAGGAGAAAAATGCTTTCTGCAAAACATCCTGTTTTCATCTTTATTTAATTAACAGGTTTTAAGTTGTAGTCATCCATCTGACCTGCCTCCTGTCCCCTCCCCTCCTCATTGACACTGATATTAGAAGTATGGGAAAACTGAGACTGTTGGCAAAATGGGTGGAAAATCAAATGTTTAATGTTTTGCTTGAACATTTTGTGGTTTCTCCTGAAATTCTTCGTCTGAAACAAAGGATGTTCTTTGTTCTTTATTGGGAGGCTTGCTTTTTACTTGAAAAAAAAATGCAATGTCATTGTGGATTGCAGAAGTTTCTACAGAAATGACATAAGTTCTCTACAAAAACATTTTTTAAGACCTGGAAAAAAAGGAGACAGTTACAAACTGCAAAAAAAAAAAATTGCCTGGTTTGATGTTTTTTTGGCAGATTCTCACAAATACGTTCAGAATCAAAATGTTAGTGATTTGGAAAAATCTTGAAATAGAGTAATTTCACATGACCCCCTCTTGGAAGCTTCTAGGTTTTGCATTCTTTGCTCCAACACAATTCCCACTGAAGAAATACTTCAAAAAACAAGATTATGGATCCTTTTAAAAATGTCATTCCTCGCTTTTTGGGTACTGTGCTAAGTCGTGTTTATGTATCTTAATCTTACCCTGCTTTATACGATCAAAACAAAGCGGCCACGGATTTGTTTGGAGTCGGGAGAGGATGTGAGCTGAGCCACGGGACAGGCGGTGGCTGCCCCAGGGAGCTGGCAAACCCTGGGTGCCCAGCTCGTCCAGCTCCATCTGGGGGTGCTGTGGGGTCCCCTGGGCACCCCATCCCCTGTCCCCTGGCTCTGTGGCACCACGAGGGCTCTCTGGCCCCCTGGCACCAGTGGATACAAAGGCCTGGGAGCAAAAGCAGTGAGGGTGGGGTGATGGTGGTGATCTGAAGTGAGGGGAAAAAAAAAAAGATGGCTTTGGGGTGGTGTGGGGGAAAGGGCTTGGTGGTCCCACACCTCCTGCCCTTCCAGCCCGGCTGCCCTGTTAAATGGCTGGCAGTTGTCACTCTGTGAGTGTTGCTTTGTTATTTCAGAATTGCTGAGACACTTAATTGTCTGTTCATTAGCTGCCTTAGGGAAAAATAAGATTTGATTAATCATCATTTCAGCAAGTTATAGCCTGTTCCACAGGCTAATGAAATTGGGCAGCTCAGAGGTGGCTCCCTGCAGGGAGCTGTGCCCTGCCCTGGCTGTGCAGTCCCAGCCAGGCCACACCTGGAGGGCTTGGGGGGCACAGAAATCAGGGGTCACCCCCACGAGTCAGGGTTTGGGCACCTGGACCGCCAAGGGGATGAGGTGAGGACCACGGAGTGCTGCTGGAGTGCAGTGGAGGTGGTGCCTGGGACTGGCACAGGTGCCAGCTGTGTGTTCCTTGCAGCGAGGCCCTGGCACAGGGTGCCCAGAGCAGCTGGGGCTGCCCCTGGATCCCTGGCAGTGCCCAAGGCCAGGCTGGACGGGGCTTGGAGCAACCTGAGACAGTGGAAGGTGCCCCTGCCATGACAGGGGATGGAACTAACTGAGCTTTAAGGTCTCTTCCAACTCAAACCATTCCATGATTCTGTGATATAAACACAGCCATCAACAGAGACGACTGTTGGCCTCAATTCCTAACCTTTGAGGTCACCTCACTTCCTTTTTGTTGCTTTTTTTTGTAAGCAATTGTCATTATAACCGATCAAGATCAAATTTCTGAGCGGAGATGTTGATTTCATCCTTGAAGAACATATATTTTTCTCTGCAATAGTCCATTACATTATTCCAAGTTTTACTTTTATCCACATGCTAATTTCAAACACAACTGGGTTTAGTGAATTACGCAGCAGGGAAGATAGAGCTCTCACCTTTGCTTTAGAATAAAGGTCAGGAGTTTGAAGACAGGAGAGCTCAAAGATGGAGAACGCAGTTGTTGGAAGTCCCACACAAGGTATTTGTAGGTGTTAAATACCAGGGCAAGAATTTAAAAAGCAGGTTCCTGACATGAAATTGCTTCGCTGCCTTCTGGCCAAGTGTTAAAGTTCCCCCAAAGGTTTTCTGTTTTCTCCCATCTTTTTGTCTTATATCTTTCCTTTTCCAAGATCCCTGACTGTTTCTTCCCTTTAATCTCTTTTAGGGGCCTTTTCCTGGCTGTTGAAAAGCAGCTCTATCTGCTCCCCCATCTGCCCAGGGCTGTGGGAGACACCAACAGAGACCTCCTGTCTCCTTGCCAAGTGGGGCTCCCTCAGCCTCCCTGGCTCAGTTTAGCAGTGATAGGGTCATTGACAATGTTGACATTGGGATTATGTGGAATTTGCTTTCACGGAAGTTGGGGAACAGTACAGCCATCATCAGTTTGCCCTTTACCCTTTTCAAGACCAAACACTCAGGAAATGCCTGTGCCGGGCTGGCGCTGGTTGTCATCACCTGGGTTCGGTGCAGGTTTGGGACCTGCATGTGGGGCTGGATGAGCAGCAGTGACGGGATTGTAGGACTGTTCTCCCTCTTCTCCTCTCACCTTCTCTGGTGCGTTTGTCCTTGCCAGCTTCACAACAGGTTTAACTCTTCCGTGTGCAGAATTTGGGAAGAAGAGGCATTCCTTTCTTCTCTCAAGTGTCGTGTTCTTGTCAAGCGTGATGATAACTGCAAATTCCAACCGGAACGAAATTAATAACAATACAAGAACATTAACAGAAGAGTTAATGGACAAAGTTTAGAGGCTTGATTTTTGGAGCCTGTTAATCACTTAGCTGATGGCAACACCGGAGAGGAATGGATGGGACTCTTCCAGCCCAACTTGTGTAACATCTTCATCTGCAAAGATCCCAGACCAGATGCCCAGGGTTTTGCTGGCTCTTGAGGGGCCTCCCCAGAGCTACCTGGGTGAAGAGCCTTGGCTTTGGCCGTGGGGATGGTGGTGGCCCCAGCACTGTGGTGGTGGCCCTCAGCAAGGAGGGCTGGCCCCTCTGTGTTGGGGCTGCGGTCCCTTCTGCACCAGGCACCCAGGGGAAGGCAGACAAGGGCCTCAGCAGCCCCTGAATCCCCCCAGGGCTCTGGTAGGGGGAAATGAGCTGTTTTAGGGCCCCGTTGGGGTGGAGGAGGCAGCCCCAGCTCTGCCCTGGCTGTACCTGGGTCAGGCAGCCCTAGGCTCAGCTTTGAAATGTGAAGCAGCTTCCTTAAGCATTGCAGGGGGTAAAAAGTGAATTAACCATATCATAGGCACATGGTACTTCCCTGCTCAGATTACACTACAAAATCTGGGCAGTTCCTCGGAGCTGGAGAAGGGGATTTGGGAGTGTGAGCAGCACTTGGAGCAGAGCACAGCTGACATGGCTGGGAACAAAAGGTGACAGGAGAACTCGCCACATCTGCATTGCTGCTCATACACAGGTCAGCAGAAATCTTTCCTAACTGGACATTTGTTGCAAATTTGCTGGGAGAAGTGTAAAATAACTTTGTTTGTGTGCTGGCTTTGCTTTGTGCCTTGTGTTCTGCTAGTTGCAAAGATTGTATCTGGCTGGGTTTCACTTTGATTTTCGTACTTTGTTTTCCAGATTTACTTTTTAACTGTTCTTTGGGCTCTAAAGCTGTTGTTAAATATCTCCAGTATGATGCAGTTTAAAGACTTAAGTAGAGAGAGAGGGGTGGGTTTGCTTTGTTAGTTAAGGCTGCTGAAGCTGGGTCTTTGCTGCTTGTGGACAAAGCTTTTTGCTTTTTTGCAAAATGCTCCATAAGCAACACATGTGTTTGTGCTATTAGTCAGATCTTCACTTTTTTTTTTTGTTTTCTCCTCAAAGTGAGCTTCTTACAAAAACAATTACTTTTAATGCCACTTCTGGCCTTTTGACTGGGAATTCAAAGTTTTACCTCACAGGCTGGAGCGAAAGTTAGGTTTGTTTTTGTTAATGTAAGTCAAGGAGTAGCAGTGATTCACTGTGACAGGCTGAATGTGAGCCATATGAACCGAGCTGCACAGGCATAAAGGGGGATTGTGCTGCAAAACATCTCCCAGTAATTTAGATTTTGACACACTTACCCCTTCTCAAGTTGCATTTCCCCGTCTCCTCACACTCCTGCCCTTCCCCCACCATCCAGGATCTGATGTGATGGAAAAATATAGGCATTGTCTCTGGGATTAGGAATGGCTGGGCTAAAAGCGCTTCGCTTCTGTGGATTTTATTATAGCAGTGTGAGAGCTTCCCAGAGAGACGGCAATAATTACATGCACTTATGGACAGGGTCTGAAATGACGACTTCTTGGGCTGAAATAACCGGGTTCTGAGATGATCGCTGCTGTCCCTGGGAGCGTGTGAGTGCGGGGTGCTGGTCTGAGTGCTGGTCTGGTTTGTGTGTGCTGGGCTGGTTTGTGTGTGCTGGGCTGGTTTGTGTGTGCTGGGCTGGTTTGTGTGTGCTGGGCTGGTTTGTGTGTGCTGGGCTGGTTTGTGTGGCTGTGCTGGTTTGTGTGGCTGGGCTGGTCGGAGTGCGGTGTGCTGGTCTGAGTGTGGTGTACTGGTTTGTGTGGCTGTGCTGGTCTGAGTGTGGTGTACTGGTTTGTGTGGCTGTGCTGGTTTGTGTGTGCTGGGC